>JADRCD010198909.1:0-47391 GCA_019843815.1 Montemys delectorum | reverse complement strand
GGGTGCGGTTCTGGTTGATTGACATTGTTGTTTTTCCTGTGGGGTTGCAAGATCCTTCAGCTCCTACAGTTCTTTCCCTAAATCCTTCATTGGGGTCCCGGTGCTCAGTCCTATGGTTGGCTGAGGGCATCCTTATCTGTATTTGTCAAGCTCTCACAGTCCCTCTCAGGGGGCAGCTATATCAGGCTCCTGTTAGGAAGCACTTCTTGGCATCAGCAATAGCATTTTAGTTTGGTGTCTGTAGATGGGATGGATCTCCTGGTGGAGCAGTATATAGATGGCCTTTCCTTCAGTCTCTGCTCCACTCTTAGTCCCTGTATTTCCTTCAGACAGGAGCAATTCTCGATTAATATTTTTTGATGCATGGGTGGCCCCATCTCTCAAATAGGGGCTGTGTCTAACCTCTGGATATCATCTATACAGATTTACTCTCCCCTTTGCTGGGTATTTCACTGTGAGCCTCTTGCTTTACTGGCATCTGGGACTTTTTTGTGGCTACCCTTAGTTCCCCTTCTCCCCTGCTATACACTTCTATTTAATTTTCTGACCCTCTGTACTTTTCCCAGTGTTCTCCTATACCTGATTCTGCTCCCCATTCCACCTCACATCAGTCAGAGTGGCTAAGATCAAAAACTCAGGTGACAGCAGATGTTGGCAAGAATGTGGAGAAAGAGGAACACTCCTCCATTGCTGGTGGGATTGCAAGCTGGTACAACTCTGGAAATCAGTCGGGTGGTTCCTCAGAAAAATTGCAAATAGTACTAACTGAGGACCCAGCAATACCTTTTCTGGGCATATACCCACAAGATGCTCCCATATATAACAAGGACACATGCTCCACTATGGTCATAGCAGCCTTAATTATAATAACCAGAAGCTGGAAACAACCCAAATGTCCCCGACAGAAGAATGGATACAGAAAATGTGGTAAACAATGGAGTACTATTCAGCTATTAAAAACATCACAGGCAAATGGATGGAACTGGAAAATATCATCCTGAGTGAGGTAACCCAGTCACAAAAGAACACACATGGTATACACTCACTGATAAGTGGATACTAGGCATGAAGCTCAGAATACCCATGATATAACTCATAGACCATGTGAAGCAATAGAAAAGAGAAAGCCAAAGTGTGGGTACATCAGTCCTACTTAGAAGGGGGAACAAAATAATCATGGGAGGCAGAGTAAGGGAGACACCTGGGAGGACAGAGGTAGAAAAGGGAAAAAGCGGGGCAGGATCACATATATTATTTACATACTAACTATATAATGTACTAAAACAGTTCATACCACTTTTCTCTTACTCTTTCCTCCCTCCAGTCCTACTTACCCTCCCAGGTATCCTAGCTCTAACTTCTCTTGTTCCCATCCTCTCACATTAATATCTTCTATTTCTTTCATTGTCTATCTTTTATAAAAAGACAGCTCAACAGGAGCTTCCCAGATTCTAAAAATGTTAAGTACAGGTTCTTCTTGGGTTTCATTTTTTACCACAATACCCTCTTCTTTACTTTTCAAATGTACATTTCAGATAAGAAAGTATTTGGGAGAAAATGACATGGAGTGTACAGGATTTAAAATAGTATGCTTTGTCAATATATCCAATTCAAAAATATGGTAAAAAATGTGACCAAATAGAAGCTATTATAAAAACATAAAACATTTATAGTTCATCTTAAAGCATAAATTTGGAAGCATGGATGCAAGATGACATGAAAACCATTATATTCATGGTTCAACTTTCATTTATTAACTAACCAAATTGTTTTTTAATACTTACATCAATAAAATATTATTATCAGTATATATTATTATTATCAGTATATATTGATATTATATGCTACAAAAGGAGGATATTGTTACTTAAAGTTTTAGATTCCAACTGGAAATCAGGTGAAATTGTCAGCTTTGAATAATATAAGTATTTTCTAATGTTGCTGAATTATTTTCTTTTATTATTAAAGTTGATAGTATTTTTATCCTTTGAAGATAACTGAACTCTCTGTGAAAATTAATGCAATACTCACTTTACTTCACCTTTATGGGGAAAACTAAGGATTTTCTGCCAGCAAATATTATTACATCCTAGAACCTATACCTTAATTCACCTGTGAATATCTGAATTAAATAGTGACATTATGAAACAACTCTGTGTCCTAAGTTTGAATGTTATGCTTGACTGTTAATTCTTATTTTATATGAATTAAAAATGTATTATAATCACAGCATCAAAAATTTGAGATTTTTATTGGTTTTGTATTTCTTTACTGAGGTTTATAGAAACATGTAAATTGCACTTTAAATCAATAATAAAAAAACAAACTTCACAGCTCATATTTTTGTGTCCTTAGTATATTTCAATTTCTTATGCTTACTTGTACCTTAGAATGAATTTTGTAAGGTCTGGCTATGAACTGTAGATTCATATTTTCCATAAATAAAAAGAAACTGAATAACAATGAGTACTATTTAGACTTTATATTTTGTTGCTTCTGTTTGTCTAATTTTTATATTGGTTTTGCTTTTGACACTCTTCTCTGCATATTACAAGACCCTACACCAAGCTTACACTTAATTATTAATAATTCATAAGATTTATGCACTCTGATATTTCTTTTTACCGATATAAAACTATGAAGCAATATGAAATCTCACATAACCTTTCATTCTACTTTCACAATATTCAGCAAATAAGGTAAATATTTTCTCTCTAAACATACCAGTTGTGCACGCTACAGAATATCAATGCAGCCTGTGTTTTCCTTCTTCTCTTCCTTCACTATTGTAAAAGTAGAAAGTAAGCATACAATTTCATAAAATATCAATAATCTTTTTTTTTCATTAGGTAAACTTTCTTTTTCTTTTTTATTGAATATTTTCTTTATTTACATTTCAAATAGTATCCCTTTTCCTGGTTTCCCTCCCTCCCGGAAATACCCTATCATATCCCCCCCACTGCTTCTATGAGGACTTTCCTCCATTCACCCATCCACCCACAGCCACCTTCCCACCCTCGATTCCCCTACACTGAAGCATCTATCAAGCCTTCATAGGACCAAGGACCTCTCCTTCCATTGGTCCACGGCAAAGCCATCCTCTGCTACGCATACAGCTGGAGCCATGTGTACTCCTTTGTTGATGGCTTAGTGTCTGGGAGTTCTAGGGGGTCTGGTTGGTTGATATTTTATTCTTCCCATGTAGTTGCAAACCCCTTCAACTCCTTCATTCGCTTCTCTAACTACTCCATTGGGAACCCCACGCTCAGTCCAACGGTTGACTGCTAACATCCGCCTCTGCATTGTAAGATTCTGGCAGGACCTCTCAGAAGACAGCCATATCAGGCTCCTTTTAGCATGCACTTCTTGGCATCCACCATAGTGTCTGGGTTTGGTAACTGTATATGGGATGAATGTCCAGGTGGGACAGTCTCTGGATGGCTTTTCCTTCAGTCTCTTCTCTACTCTTTATCTCCATATTTGCTCCCGTGAGTATTTTGCTCTCCTTCTAAGAAGGACCGAAGCACCCAAACTTTGGTCTTCCTTCTTATTGAGCTTCATGTGGTCTGTGAATCTTATCCTGATTATTTGGAGCTTTTGGGCTAATATACACTTATCAGTGAGTGCATGCCATGTGTTTTCTTTTGTGAAATATCAATAATATTAACAGTAATAAGGTCAGATATATCAGCCAGATTAGTGGACTACTGGTCACATGATTTATAAAGAGTTCTCTGGCTTGGAAACAGAAGCTTGATTGTATTTATCATAGCATGGCCTTTGTCTTTATAGAACTTAGTAGGCCCAAGGATGATTTGGGTATTCCTATTCTGTGGAATAGTTTGAGGAATACTGGTAGAAGCTCTTCTTTGTAAGTCAGTTCTATGCTAAAACTGTTTGGCTGTGGCTTTTTTTTGGGGGGGGGTTGGGAGACTTTATTTCCTTTGGGGTTATAGGTCAATTTAAATTGTTTACCTGATCTTAATTTAATTTTGGTAAGTGGTATCTATCAAGAAAACCACCCATTTCCTTTAGATTTGCAATTTCGTGGAATATGGTTTTTTGAAGCAAGACTTTCAGATTTCCACAGTGTTTATTGTTATGTTCCCTTGTTCATTTCTGATTTTGTTAATTTAGATTTCTCTCCCTATTTTTCAGTTAGTTTGGTAGGGATTTATTTACCTTGTTGATTTTCTCAATGAACCAACTCTTGGTTTCATTGATTCTTCCTATTGTTATCTTTGTTTCTAATTTGTTGATTTACCCCGAGTTTGATTATTTCCTGACATCTCAAGTTTTTTGACTACTACACAAGTGTGTGTTTGCCTTTTTGTTTTAGAGCTTTCCAGTGGGTCATAAGTTACAAGAATGATACCTTTCCAATTTCTTAACAAGGGCACATACTGCTATGAGCATTCCTCTTATTATTTTCACTTTCCCATAAGTTTGAGTAGGTTGTGCCTTCATTTTCATTCAATGATAGAAACTATTTAATTTTTTTCTTTATTTCTTCCTTGTTCCAGTAATAACTGAATAGAGAGTTGCTCAGTTTCCATGATTTTGTTGACTTTCTGTTGCTTCTGTTGTTGTTGAAGTCCAGCTTTAATTCATGGTGGTTTGATAAGATACAGGGAATTATTTCAATTTTCAATCTTGTTTTGTGACTGAGTGTATGGTTAGTTTGTAGAAAGTTCCATGAGGTGCTGAGAAGAAGATATATTCTTTTGTTTTGGGGTAAAATATTTTGTAGATACCTATTAGGTTCATTAAATTCATAGGACTATTAGTTATGTTTTCTGTTTAGTTTCTGTCTGGATGACCTGTCCATTGGTGAGAGTGAGGTGTTGAACTTTCCCACTATTAATGTGTGGGGCTTCATGTACAATTTAAGCTTCAGTAATTTTTATTAATGTGGGTGCTCTTACATTTGGGGCATAGCTATTTAGAATTGAGATGTCATCTTTGGTGAATTATTTCTTTGGTGAGTATAAAATATCCTTACTCATCTCTTTTGATTAAATTTGGGTGAAAGTCTATTTATTATATATTTTTAAATGTCTGCTATAGCTTTGCAATTTTGGTCCATTTGCTTAGAAAAATCTTTTTTTAGACCTTTCTATGAGGCAATATCTATCTTTGATGCTGAGATATATTTCTTGTACACAGCAGAAATATAAATCCTGTTTCATATCCATTCTGTTTATCTGTGTCTTTTTATTAGGAAAATGCATTCATTGATGTTGAGAGATATTAATGACCAAGGACTTGTGATTACTGTTATTTTGATGGTGGTGGTGGTGTCTTTCCCTTCTTTTGGTTCGCTGGTATGAGATTATTTATTTCTTGTGTTTTCTTGGGTGTACTCAACTTTTTTGGGTTGGTGTTTTCCTTCTACTATCTTCTGCTGGGCTGAATTTGTGGATAGATATTTTTTTTAAATTTGGTTTTGTCATGGAATATCTTGTTTTATCCATCTATGGAGATTGAGAGTTTTGCTGTGTGTACTAGTTGGGGCTGGCATCTGTAGACTCACAGACACTGGAAGACAGCTTTTCAGACCTTCTGGCTTCTAGAATCTCTTTAGAAAAGTCAGGTGTAATTCTTATAAATCTTTCTTTGTACATTACTTATCCCTTTTCCCTTGAAGGTTTCTTTGTTCTATATATTTAGTGCTTTGATTATTATGTGATAGGAGGATATTATTTTCTGGTTCAATCTATTGGCTGTTCTGTTAACTTTTTGTAAGTTTATAGGCATCTTTTTCATTTTCTTCTATGATTTTGTTGAAAATATTTTCTGGGCCTTAGGACTGAGAATCTTCTTCTTCAATTCTTATTATTCTTAGGTTTTATCTTTTCATGGTGTCCCAGATTTCCTGGAATTGTCCATAACTTATTATACTTAACTTTTTTTTGCCTAATGTATTAATTTTTTCTATTGTATATTCTACATCTGAGAATCTTTCTTCCATCTTTTGTATTTTGTTGGTGATACTTTTTTCTGTAATTCTTCATTTCTTACTTAGGTTTTCTATTTCCACATGTCTTAGTTAAGGTTTTACTGCTAAGAACAGATGCCATGACCAACTCTTTCAAGGACAACATTTAATTGGGACTGGCTTATAAGTTCAAGAAGTTCAGTCCAGTATCATCAAGGCAGGAGCATGATAGCATCCAGGCAGGCATGGTTCAGGAGGTGGTTATCTAGTCTGAAACACACAGCAGAACATGAGCATCAGCAAATTTAGAAAGGGCTTGAGAAAATGGGCACCAAAATTTGTTTGTACTCTGTAGATATTTTAGAGTCAAGTAGTTCTCTACCTTGTTTTTCTGCCATATATAGATTATTCCATGTAGTATATCCCAGATTATAGCACATTTGAGGTACTTAGCAAATGTATACTAATGTAAACCTGTAGATGTGTAGACTTAAGGATGCCTGTATGGAAGGATAGAACTCTCACTGATCTGCATCAGAAGAAATCTACTGAATGGGAAACTTTGAGATATCTAGAGCAATATTAGAGATTCATGGTCAAGGGTAGTATAACAGACTAAAAATAAAATTTCCAAAAAGATTTCTTCCCTTTCAGTTTCCCCTCCACACACACCCCATTCCATCCCCCCCCACCTTTGCTTCTATGTGGGTGCTCCTCCACACATACATTCCTGCGTCACTGCTCTAGCATCCTTTTATGCTGGGCATCAAGCCTCCACAGAACTAAGGGCTTCACCTCCCATTGATGTCAGATAAGGCCATCCTGTTCTATATATGTAGCTGGAGCTATAGGTCCCTCCATGGGTACACTTTGATTGGTTGTTTAGTTCCTGGGAGCTCTGGGTGGTCAGGTTAGTTGACATTATTCTTCTTCCTATGGGGTTGAAATCCCCTTCAGGTAATAACAACACATAATAGGAACATGGACCATAGAATTTATCTGAGACCAGACTTAAAGGTAACATTTCAACAGGGTTTGCAAACTAAAACTCTTTTAAAATTAAATTATTTCTTCACAGCTCTCTTCCTACATTTTCACATTCACAAATTCAGGTATAGAGAAATACTATCTGCTTTATTGTTGCCTGGGGTGATTTTTTTCCATTTTTAATATACATTAATACTATAGGACTAAGATTTAACTCTATTAAAGTACATTATAATGAATCACATCACCCTGTTCACATAGACCCCAGTGTATCTTTAATGTATTCCTTTCTACTATTCACAATATTTCTTTTCCTAATAATGTTTTGTCATTTTCAGCAATTTCTGTAATTGATCAGTTCCATAACCACTATTTCCCTTTTATCCTGAGAAAATATAACTTCACATTATCTTTAATAAATTTTGAAAATGTAAATTATTTTATATACTATTCACAGTGGAGAAGTATAAGAAAAGTTTCATGGTATAGGGAGTTTTGAGTTTCTTTAACCCAGGCAATGAATATATTTTCTTCATGATACTTCCGTATTTTTCAAATATTACTGTGCTGCTCAGACATACTATGAATTTAAATGGAGATCATATTGAATGCTTTGTTTCTGTCAGACTAAGTGAAATTATTCTGTGATAAAATATCACTATGCACAAAAATAAATTTCATTTTTGTACATGTCATATATAAATGTTAAAGCAGTTAGTCTTCTAAATTTAGCTATGTATGTTAAAACACCCCCCTTGTAGAAGAAAAAGCTGAGAAAACTTGGAGATTACCATTGGGAAATTTTGAAACTTTCATAGGCCTTTTCCAACATAATCCTGAAAGAGTTGCATTGATTTGAAAGATTTCAAGATGAACCATTTATTCTAGATGCCTCACAGGCATGCCACCAAACATACATCTAGAATGTGAAAGCCATTTTATTTTATAAGTCTCAGTAATTGTGTTCCTCTCCATAGTGACACCAAGAGAGTTTGAGCCTGAAAATCATCTTTCAAATCTGTTACTTATGCATACCATTTCAAGACTGAATTGGTCACAAAAACACACATATTTCATCACAATAGTATCTTTCCAAGCTGGCCTCATTTTGAACATCATTACTATTTTGTGAATTTTAGCTCTTAGTTATCTCCTTTTCTAAAACTATAGCTAGTGCATCCTCAAAGGTCTTTTATTCCCAATTTTTATTACTTCTGGTGTATTCTTGACACCACTGTGAGGAAGAAAGTTTCTGAATATGTTTCTCACATAATGATTCTAATTTTCTGCTTCTCACTAAGCTTTTTTGGGAGTACTTCTCCATAAGTGAGGCTCATCCTAATTTACACCCTGATCTATCTGCAACTACTTCACTCATGTCATGTTAGAGATATAGTCTGCCTCTGTTTCATGATATCTTTCTCTTTTCCATGCTTTTATGGTATTGTTTTACAAGAGTCTGTATATGATACTTGATGTATTTTTTTTTTACTGGATATTTTATTTACTTACATTTCAAATGTTATCCCCTTCCCAGTTCCCCTCCAGAAACCCCCTATGACATCAGCTCTCCCCCTGTTTCTGTGAAGGTGCTCACTCAACCACCCACCTACCTACTCCTGCCTTCTCCGCCCTGGCATTCCCCTACACTGGGGCATCGAGCTTTCCCAGAACTCAGGGCCTTGCCTCTCACTGATTTCTAACAAGGCCATCCTCTGATACATATGCAGCTGTAGCAATGGGTCCCTCCATGTGTACTCTTTTGTTGGTGGTTTAGTCCCTGGGAGCTCTGGAGTATCTGATTGGTTGATATTGTTGTTCTTCCTATGGGTTGCAGACCCTTTCAGCTCCTTCAGTCCTTTCTCTAATTTCTCCAGTGATGATTGTCTGTGAGCATCTTCCTCTATATTTGTCAGGCTCCAACAGAGCCTCTCAGAAGACAGCTATATCAGGCTGTGGTCAGCAAGCACTTCTTGGCACCTGCAATATTGTCTGCATATGGGATAGATCCCTGTAGGGTGGTGTTCTGTTCAGGCAGCCTAGGCCCAGTTGATTAATAGGCCGAGAACTCTAGAGCAAGCAGTGGGCAATTTCTGTTCACAAGGGACAGTCGTTGTTCAGCCCAAACTCCTGAGTCTTTGGCCCCTTTTTCAGTCACAACTTCTCATAGTTGCCCCAGCAGGAGATATGTGCTCTACCAGGTAGATAATGCCCCAAGCTCCCAGAATTCTAGCTGGACCCTACCCCCAGTCATCTGACCACAGCCAGGCATGCCTCGTCCCACAACTAGCCATGCCTTACACAATATAAGGGGTGGTTCTTCCCCTCCCCTCTCTCTTCCTATTTGTCCATTATCCTGCCCTCTTTACTCTCTTGCCTTCTTCCTTTCTCTCCTGCTCTTCATTCTCTCTCTTGCCTTCTTGCTCTCTTGCTTCTTTCCTTCTTTTTTCTCTCTCTCTCCTCTTCTCCTCTCCTTCCTTTCTTTCTTTCTATATGACCAGCCTATTTTCTCTTTCCTATAATAAAATATCTCACTTATATATTGCCTCCTTTTTAACTAACTCACTATGCAGCCGCAGGCCCAAGTAGCAGAGAGCCACAGGTATCATCAGCAGAGAACTCCAGACAGCAGCAGAGAAACACAGGCCCACAGATTCCCCAGGTGGGGCAGTCTCTGGATGGTCTTTCCTTCAGTCTCTGATTCACACTTCGTCTCTGTATTTTCTCTCTTGAGTAGTTTGTTCCCCCTTCTAAGAAGGACTGAAGCATCCACACTTTGGTGTTCCTTCTTCTTGAACTTCATGTAGTCTGTGAATTGATGTATTTCTAAGTAATCTGTTTTTATTCTGATTAAAGTATATGACATCATTTTAGCTATTTTTAAGAAACAACCAATAAATAAAAAACTAATCAATCAATTAATTGAAACAATGGAGCATAATTCTTTCAATTTGTATTTTTAATTGTAAAAATTTAATCAAAAAGTCAAATCATGTTTGTTGTGTTGAAATAAGGAATACATCTCTGAGCTTGCCATGCTCTAGGAATTTAAACATTCTTCTTGGTACCAGACTGACAGGGAGCTATTTTCTGATAAGAAAAAACATTTTTCCATATAGAATATTATACCAATATTTACTACTTTAGGCAGTGTTATGATTTACTTTTTGTTGCTGTGGTAAACATTCTGACAAAAAGAAATGGAAAGGAAAAAAGAATTTACTTGACTTACATTTGCATGTCACAGTCCATCACTGATGGAAATCAAGGCCAAAACCCAAGTTTGGCTTGAAGCAGAAATCAAAGAAGGGCACTCACTGCTCGATCACTTTCTGTCTTTCATATCAGCTCATGATTAGCTAGCTTTCATACACATCTGATTCTTCTGCATCAATCAATACTCAAAAAATGCTGGCAGCCAATCTGATCTAGGTAATATCTCAACTAAATTTTCTGTTCTCAATGACTCTATGCTATCTCATGGTGACAATTAAAGTTGACTTGGTCAGGTAGTGAGAAACAGGTAAGGATAATATACCAACAGTAATGCATACATATGGCATTTCTTAGACATGAAATAAGTTGAATCTTATTTTTTAGAAAGGATCTCATATATGGATGATATTGAGCCCCTAAAACTACTGAGACTGCTTTTCAAATACTGGAATTAAAGCATGTGACACCAAGTCTGGTTTATGTGGAAGAGGAGTACTATGAGATTATTATTGTTTCACATATGTGTTCATTTGGCACTGAAGTTAGCACTATAAAAACTGAATGAACAGTATATTCCCAATGAAACATGGAAACAACTGATGAAAGGTTGCATTATACAGCCAAGAAGAAAAAGATAGCTAAATAAACATGTTTTTACTTTCTTGAATAATTTTTCCTCATATTTAAAATAAGCTTGATGCTCTCACACTTAAGCTTAATGCCATGCATATGTTTTAGTTAGGTTTCTTTCACATTTCTGAGAAATTCTATGTTCTTTTAATCTTGTGATTTTTGGCATTAGCTTCCAAGCAACTTCAGAAGGCTTGAGTAGACAATGTAGCTTACACTGGATTAATTCAACCTACCTGGTCAGTCTTAGCTAAGACTTCAAAACTCTCCCTGCTCACACCATGTATTTCCTCATGTTGATCAATGGCTTTCTGTTGGTATTTAACGATAAGAATTCTGTTCTCTGGTCTAACACACTTGAAGACCAGATCACGTAAACTTAGCCATCATGCTGGGTGAAGTATTAACTTCTATTAGGAGAGATCAGGGTGACATCTTACGGAGATATCAGGTGTTTATTCACATCATGAACTTTTCTGGCACCCTGTTGATAGGAACATTGACAATAGTTTTGACACTGCCAGATGCAGAAACCTAGCTAGTATACCTACCCCAGACCTACAGATCTCACCTAGGCATGTTGTAGCTTAGAATTCATGTTTCACAATACCACTGTGTAATTGAAAAAAAGCACAGAAAAAGGTGGTTTGTTATCTGCAGCTGTTTCCATCTGTTAGCTGGTTTCAGAAAGTCTCTATTTCTTGAAGGCCAGTTACTCTTTTTATGGTTCTCAATGTATGCTTCAATTGGGTCTTGCTGGCTGTATGCCTAATTTCTCAATGACTCCAAATCAAGGATCTGGCATGTGGATTCTACCAGCTGCAACAGTTTTTCTGTCACAATTCTAGCTCTGTCAACAACTCTGTGTCACCGACAGTTGCATAAAGTGCTTCCTTTGCTTGATCTCATCCACACCTCCTTGGTTGAGCTCAAACTGTTGACATTCAAACCTTCCTTGAGAGCTCAAGCCCTCTTCTGAGCATTCATCAGCTTCCATAGTAATCTGTTTTGACAAATTTTCATAATTTCTACTTCATTATTTGAACACTTTCCCTGACATAGAGACTGACAATGTTATAAAAGTTATGTAAGAGAGAATTTTCCAATTATGCCACAGAGAGACATATGTGTGTGTGAAGGTGGATATCCAGGATATGGCTGTAGTGATTACATGGTGTGTGGTACCTACCTACAGGCATGGCTTTTGTGCCTCCCCTAAGTGTGGTGGCCGAATTCAGACCTCATTCCAGATGGGCTGTGGATTCTTGCTACAAAGCTACAGATTGACAGTTTGAACACTATTATTCTGTTTAAAAATATAACAAAATGATACAGGCAAACCCTTGTGACCTTGAATTTATGATGTCATTGCAATCATACGGGTAACATCTCTTTATGCTCAATGTGCCCGTAGCACTGACTTGTCCATAAGGACACTCGTTCTGTGTCTCTTTTCCTTTTGTCTTTTCCAGTACTTGTGGGTCATCTGTCTGAAAGGACTGACAAATGGCAGCTTATTCCTCATGATACCTCCTTCAACTTACTACCTATTTTCTATATCTTTTTTGTTCAATTATCAAAAGATCTATGAGCCCATCTAATACTAGGAGTATAACAATGTGGTGGAGTAATTTATGCACTGATTTCACAAACTGAAAAGTCTTGTGGAAAGCATTTGAGAAATGCACCTAATATATGCAAACATTTGATACTACCATATCTGCAAACATACTTACATGTACGTATATACATACAAATATATTTTTAAATTTCTGTCTGTTTGCTTTAAATTTCTGAGTCTTGAGAAATTTTCACTAATAACTTCAATAAAATAAAATAAAAAAGAAGGAAAGTCTATTATGAGTGATTCAGCCTTATTTGATTCAAACAGAACAATTTAGTTTAAATGTGCAGTTCACCATACCTATCACTGTGCACGCCTCTGTGCCCAACAGGGTGGCAAGGCTTGTTATCTTTACCAGACTCAGATGCTGAGAATAAAACACTATGCTCATTAGAACACGCAAGGCTAGGAATGTCTTTCAATGACTCATGCCAACAAATTATTGACTCTCCTGAAAACTTGTTGTGTACAAGTTTAGCAGAAAGAAAGACAGATCTCAGAGAAGGAAATAATCAACTCAAACTCACAGCGTAACAGATGTTGCAGTCCTACGAGTTAGGTAAGCATCAAAAGGAAAGATGGCAAGTCAATAATTTTCCTTCTTGTCAAACTGAAAAATAAAAAGAATTATGAGAGAGACATAAAGAAAAGCTGTGCAGTCCAAAGTAAGTGAGGGGAACTCTCTTGACCTCAGTATGTGTCTGTTTCTCTCAATGAGAATCTAAGTCGTATTTTTTTCTTTTCCTTTTCCTTTATAAGTCATAATAGCTTTAAGTTCACTATCTAATACCACTCAATGAGCATATCATTTTATCAGCACACTGATTTCTTTAGAGAGTACTGAATGGCTAACTTGTAAACTTTCTATAAGGGGTTTCTCAGAATAGTAGTCCAACCATAGCAGGATAAGAATCCAACCTAGGTGGCAAATATACAATATACGACAAGTATACTAAATTTTAGAAATTTTTATAAACTATTAGCTTGATTTAACTTAACCAAAACCTCACATTAGGTGACATTTATGAAAATATACATCTTAAGTAGCATTTTGTCAGTGTTTCTGAGAAATAGTATTCTCTCCAAGAAAGCACAGAATGGTTACTTGTACATGAGGAATTTCATAATTTTCCCATGACTCTCATGTTTTCAGAGTAATCTTTTACTCCCAACTATAATCCATTTTTTTCAATATAATATATATGTAATATTTAATATTAGTGGCTTTGAGGTGAGTTTGACTATAAAACATTCTATTTATTTTAAAATGTAATTGCTATGTGTGAATTTTCCTGAGATGATGTAAAGTTATATCTGTTGACTCAACATAACCCACTAGCAGAGCAAAGAAATGATACCATTCAAATGTAAGTTAGTGGACCAATGAGTTTACTCGAGATACTTATAAAACAAGGGTGACTCAGAGGCAGCTGCATGATCAGACCTCCCCTCCTTAATCATCTTTCAAGATCTCGTTTTCTCTCTGGTGAAAAACAGTGATGGATAAAATCTCAGGTTACAAATCTCAATACTAACCCCTGATGGATGTGTCTAGTCTCCTTGCTGTGACCAGTATTTGGGTCTTCTGAGGACAATGAGAAGGGTCAGACAGATCAAAGAGCTATTCTAACAAGTATAGTTTGTCAGGTTTAGTTATAGAAATGTTATCAACTCATTCATGTGCAGTGGCACCTCCAAAACCTGCTAACCTCTTCACACCAAGCTTTTACTTTACATAGTTCTGCATGGCAGCTGAATGTGCAAGCCTGGGTGTATAGAGAGAGCTCTCTTGTGTGAAGCAGTAGAAGCGACTGGGTTCATACAACATAAGTTAACAATGAAGCCAACCTCTAGGAGACATCTGTGCTTATGTCACCCTATCCATGTTTTTATCAGGAATGTGCCACTAACGCTGTCCAGAGGTAAGAAAGATGGCCTGTTTGCTATAGCTTGTTCAACAGAAGAGCATATTGGAATCTATTGGTTAGAAAGTCAATTTGGCCAGGATTGAAAGGATCAGATTTTTCCCACCAAAGACCTAGCTATCTTTGTACTGTTCTGCTCATGAAAGTTTTACATCTAGGCAACGGTACTATGTAAACCACAACATTAGTGCTGCCTCATGAATACTTATCATGATCATCTTCTGATTACTGGAGGAAGCAGTTATAAAAGAGTTGCCAGATGAAACAAATTTTTTAATATAATCAATGATGCAGCAAGATGAACACTTGAGGCATGTGGTTCAACTTTCTGGGTTCTTAATTTATTTTTTCATTATGTAATATGGTATCAGTGTTTACTGACATTCCACCCCACCCAAAAGAGTTGAATCATAAAGATCAAATCTATTATGAATGGCATTCATTGAAACTAGATGTTTCATCTTCTTCTAAATATTGGTCAATCTGGACCAAAAAGGTAAGCTTCCCACTTGTGGATTATGAATAGATTCAAGTTCATACATTTGTTAGTTTACAAGTTTTTGAATTGAAAATACAGTGTCTTAAGTATTCAGTATTCCTCTATCTATAACTATTTCATAAATCTGTGTGTGTGTGTGTGTGTGTGTGTGAGAGAGAGAGAGAGAGAGAGAGAGAGAGAGAGAAACAGAGACAGAGACAGAGACAGAGAGACAGAGACAAATAGACTCCCTCAGATTTCTGATACTTCATTGTCACTGATGAACACCAGACTATCTCATACTGAAATAATATCTTGTATATAATTCCCTTTATAGAAATGCAAAGTAATATGCAGAGAAAGGTGGAAAGAATGTCAATATTCCTCTAGACAGGGAGAAAGAATGGAAATCTGGGATTACAAATATAAGGCAACTTCTGTGAGTAAAGATGTTCATTACTAAATAATTATGCTAATGAATGGGTGAGTAAAGATGTTCATTACTAAATAGTTATACTAATGATATGGATTGTTGTTGTTGTTGTTTGGGAGATGTACTTATTTGTCTCCATGTTTGTTTTTGAGATTTGGTTTTAATCTATAAAGAAATCTGTCCAGAATTCCCAATGTAACCCTGATAGTTTTGAAGTCACTGAAGTCTTTACTCTGGCCTACTAATTACTGGGATTATAGGCATGAGGCTCAGCTACCACAACAGGTTAGTGAAAAATATAGAAAAAACAACCATGAACTCTAAAAATGCACATCAAAATGTAGCCTTCATGCAAATTTGTCACATATTTTATTTCACATCAATTATATGCCAAAATATATTTTATGAGAAAGATCAATTGGAGATGGAACCATTGGCTTAGCTGATCATTGATAAGTCAATAGTTAGAGATATTATGACTGCATACAAACATGTGAAAGGAAACCATTGATCGAGTTTGAGAGCGATAATCAGAAAAATGTCAATATTTTAAAATAATTACTGCTTTACCAACATTAACTCAATATTATTTTATACTTACTGTAGTTATTTACTGGATTTTAAAAATTTAGTCAATATTTTAATTTATTTGTTAATAAAGCAAAGAACCTTAGTTCTCTTTAAGATCTACCTACTTAAATAAAACTAAAGAATAAATGACAGATGATGAATATTTTGGGTAGAAAATATCAAGCTTAAAGGGAAGATTGGAAAGATGAAAATACTGGATATGGTGGGGAGAAGTATGACAAGTGGAGTATATATAAGCAATGGAGATATTTTGTCTTGTCATTCAAACAAAAAATATTAAAGAGGGATATAAAAGAGTTGCCTTGCATACACGATGTTTCTTTTACTGAACAATGTTCACATTCAAGAGGTGATATACCAGCACATATTGGAGGAGATCCCATTGGCCCCCAAATGATTCAGGCTCCTGAAAGTTGTCTTGGTTGTCCACAAGAGCCAGTAAGTAAAACCATATTGCACACGATAATATGTATCTTAGTAGGAATGTATGCAGGCTAGAATTAAACTAGGGGCTTTATCCTTGCTGGCTAGAATTCAAACCACTTGAGGGTTCTGCAGTCATTATTAGGTAATAAAAAAAAATCATATATCTTGAGTCTTATCCAGGTATGAATCTTATGAACTAGAACCAGACCTATTAGACAAGACATATATAATAGAAACTTGACTGTTGTGGTAATGACTAAGTTTCCTTTGCTTGGACTTGAGGCTCACTCCATGAGAAAGATGGTGTAGGACCTATTCCTGGAACTGGATGCTTAGGAAAAACCTAGTCTTGGTATTATATGGGTTCTGGAAGTAACTTATTATACTTGTAATAAATTCATATAGTATGCAATTAACTATCTTCTGAATATCTGGAGTTATGCAAATACCCAAAAGCTACTCCAAGTATTAACCAGATAATACTCTCCTTACTTACTTACTGTTTAAAAGAAGTAAAGATGTTTAATGATGTTCGCTTCCCAAGATTCTAAGAAGTTATGGTTACAAACTCAGCCACAAGTAAGATATTCACACAACCCATTCCAAGACTAAGTAATCATTGTTGTGAAGGGTTGTGAAATTTTATTCTCAAGATTCTTCCAATCATTAAAATCATTTCCTCATGTCACAGACAAGAGGGGCATAAAGAGGTTACTCCTCTTTACCATTGAACTATTGATAATTTATTGGGTGAGGGAAATACAGGAGAAGGATGTGCAAGGAAGAGGGTGGTAGAGTAGGCAGGAAAGGGTAAGGCATGGTCAGTATGTGCTGTGAGCATGTGTGATATTGTCTAGGAATAAATCTGATTTTAGAAACAGAGAATACAGATAAAAGTATGTTTGACAATTTAATCATAATTTAATTTTTTTTCTGAAGATCCCCAGTAAGCCAGAATTGGACTAGTAATAATGGGAATTCTGGGAAATATCAGGGATCTTATGAAGATGTTTAAACATCATCACCTTCCAAAAATGAATCAAGGAAGACTGGGCTGCATGTTGCTGAGAAAAGTTAGATGAAAGGAAAACAGAAATGAATCTCCTTCAGGAAACAGACATTATCATTCTCAATTACATGTTCTAATTCATATATTAAGAAATTTTGGACAAATAGATTATTAAGCTTTGTTAAGCACCCTGGTCTGACTTATTCCTTCAACTTTAAGCTTAAAAAAAAAAATCAATTTCAAGGGGAACTAAAAGTGAAAATCAAGATCTGGACTCATCTTTTTATCATTTATATTCGCAAGATCACACTTTCACATTGCCAAGGGGACCTTCCCTATGTATTTTTATTCTAGAACCGTTGCCTCCCTTTGGAATTATTAGGACTTGACAGCTGTATATAAAGTTGAAATAATGGGCTTTGGCATCTGAGAGCGCCTTCATCTTCTTTCATCAATATAGCTATAATAATTGAAAATGTCATGTTAAAATGATTGCAAGCTACAGACATCTGTCACTTATAATCATAAAAATTTAGCTATGATTGCTAAATGTATGCATCATTTGGAAGCCTATTATAGAACGCATAATTATTTGCACTGCTTAGGAAAGTGTGTGTTGTTTTACAATAATTATTTGTAAATAGTGAAATATGATACCAATTTACAAAGAAAATTGAAGACATCCCTCATTATAATTGAAAATACATGTTGCTTACCTGTTTGTAGTCTAAATATAGCATGATACTTGAAATTTTTGTTGACTAGGTTTTAAACAAGTTATATTTCTATGGGACCTGGAAGAGAAAAGCTATTCCTTGTTCCTGGTCTCTAGATATACAGATACCAAAATATCATAACTGGCATAAGAATTCACTAATCCAAGTAACCCTTGGATAGTTTCAAAAATATTTTAAAATAATTTACTAAACATTTCCAATATTTTGTTTTTCTAGAAAAAAAAATTGTTACTGAAATTATTGTTCTACTTTTATTACTGGTACATAAATTGTGATTCCTTGTTACATGGGCCAAATTTTTATATTCAGAACACTTATAGGTTTTACACAGTTTCAACTGTCTGCTCATGAAAAATTTTGAATCCCAAACTGTCAGTTATTATATAGGAGAATAATAGTAAATATTATTTTTATTTTTAATTTTAAAGCTTGAATTATTATCTTTCATCTTAGAGTGTTGGTAATGTACAACTTCAGCACTAGTTTAATCAGAAAAGTATTGTCCCCAATGAAGGAGTTAGAGAAAGGTTCTATGGAGCTGAAGGGTTTGCAGCCCCTTAGGACGAACAACAATTACTAACTAGTACCCTCAGAACTCCCAGGGACCCAACTACCAATCAAGGACTATACAGGGTGGGACTGAATGTTCTGGCAGCATGTGTATAGTAGAGGATTGCAAATTCGATCATCAATAGGAGGAAAGGACCTCGGCCTTGTGCAGGTTCTGTGCCCTAGTGTAGGGGAATGCCAGGGCCAATAAGTGGGAGAGGGTGGGGTGGCAGGCATGGGGAGAGGAGTTTGTTCTTGTTGTTTTTGTTGGTTTGTTTGTTTTTTGGAGGGGAACCTGGGAAAGGGAAAATTTACATGTAAATAAAGATAATATCTAAAAAAAGTAAAGTAAATAAAAAAAAGAAAGAAAAAAGATAGTCAAACAATACATTCATATGTCTGTAATTACCAGATTATAACCAAAGTTATATTCAAGTGCTTTAGGGGAGGGGGTTTTCTTAGTATTATTTGTTTGTGTGTGTGTGTGTGTGTGACTGTGTGTGACTGTGTGTGTGTGTGTGTGTGTGTGTGTGTGTGTTGACTTGGCTTATTTTAAATGAACAAAAGCTAAGAAAATTGGAAAATTAAAAGTCCATATGGTAGAAAAAAAAAGTATTAGTACATATCTTCTGGTAATGCTTCTAACCTTTGACAAATAAAGGTTATGAAGATTCACATAAAACCACTTCTGCAGAACACCTTTAGCATTTTCTCATTAAGTAGAACTAAAAATAAACTTTAGTAGGTTGCATGACACCAAAATGACTCCTGAGATTAAGTTTATGACATCAATGAATGTTAAAATAATGATTTTGAGAAAATGTAAGCCATATGTCATCTCGAAGAAATATCTTTTATCTGAGCTATTTAATCCAAGAGCACATGAATTTATTCATACACTATTGTACTTTAGCTCATTGGTTTATTTCATTTAACATGATGTTCTTAGTTTATCAATATGGTAATATTTTGAAGAGTAATGTCTATTTAAGGCATATATATACATATATATATGTATATATATAGTATGTCTATGGATGTGTGTATATATATGTGTGTGTGTGTGTGTGTGTGTGTTTGTGTGTGTATGTCGGTGACTAAACCTCTGCCTCCTGAAGTGTCAATTAAGTACTTCCACATTTTTTTTCCTTTTTTTATTAAATATTTTCTTTATTTAAATTTCAAATGTTTTCCCTTTTTCGTGGCTTCCCTTACGAAAATCCACCTATTCCCTTCCTCCTCCCCCTGCTTATCAACCCACCCTCTCCCACTTTCTGGCTCTGGCATTCTCCTACACTACTGGGGCATAGAGCCTTCACAGGACCAAGGGCCTCTCCTCCCATTGATGACGGACTAGGCCATCCATCCTCTGCTACGTGGCTGGAGCCATGAGTCCTACCATGTGTACTCTTTGATTGGTGATTTAGTCCCTGGGAGCTCTGAGGGTACTAGTTAGTTCATATTGTTGTTCCTCCTATGACACTGCAAACCCTTTCAGCTCCTTGGGTCCCTTTTCTAGCTCCTTCATTGGGGACCCTGTGCTCAGTCCTATGGTTGGCTGTGAGTATCTGCCTCTGTATTTTTCAGGTTCTGGCAGAGCTTCTCAAGAGACAGCTATATCAGGATCTTGTCAGCAAGCACTTGTTGGCATCCACAATAGTGTCTGTGTTGTATATAGGATGGATCCCCAGGTGGGGCAGTCTCTGGATAGTCATTCCTTCAGACTCTGCTCCACACAGAGTTGTCTCTGTAACTCCTTCTATGGGAGTTACATTTATTTCCCCCTTACTTCTACATGTTAAGTTAGTTACTGCACTATGTAGGGGAAGAGGGTATCTATATATTTGAAACACTGATGCCTTATAGACTGTATTTTAAATTTAATGTAAATCATTTCTCCTGTTTTATAATATGTATCTTCAGGTTGGTTGATTTTTTCTTTTTGTTTGTTTGTTTGTTTTTTTGAGGGAGGGATCAGAAGCTTTTTATTTCTGTATTTTACCAGTCATTTAATTTGGTATGTGTTTCCTGAGACTTTTATAATATCCACAAACTCAATGCCAAAACTAACATCATAAATATTCCCCACATTTCCTATCAAAGCTAGAGAGCATCCTATTTTATTTTGCATAAACCCTTATACCATTTTAAGTTGATATTTGTTCATGGTTTAAGATCAGTGACTGTTATACTAGCTGAGAATGTAAACTTGATACAAATAGAGTAAATTTAGAAGAGAAAAATCTAAAGTGAGGAATTTTCTCCATCAGGTTGATCTCTGGGCATGTCTTCAGGGCTGTTTTCTTACTGTGTGAGGGCACAAATCACTGTAGTCAGTGCTATCCTTAAGAGGATGGGACTGGGTTGTACAATTAAAGAGATTTTTTTGTAATTTAATTTTGTTGATTTTTAATTTATCTGTATGTGTGTCTTGGTCTCTGTTGATCTACAGGTTTACCATATGACATGATATCATAGAGACCAGAAGAGATCATCAGACCATTAGAAACTGGAGTTACAGATGACTGTAAGCCACACAATTTGGGTACTGCAAACTAAAGCTTCAATCTCTTGTGATAGCAGCAAGTGTTTTTAAACACGAAGCCATGCCTTCAGCTTCCTGTTTCCTTTGATAAGATACTTTAGTCATGGTGTTAATACTAATTCTTCAGTATTTTTCTTCAGTATTAGGAATTGTATTTTAGAAAACTTTTGTATATGAACTGTTTTATTCATTTTTCATTCATAATGGTAATTAATAATTAATAGCATTATTTCCTTTGAGTTTTTGATTCCTTTTTATCACACCCCAGTTTTTATAAAATGCCCTGGAAATAGCCCAATGTAGCCACATCCCCTTTAAATTATCATATGAAAATAATGCTATATTGAGTATTTAAATATTAATGAATTGGAAAATTATAATAATATTCACACCTTTCAATAATGTTTTTCTAGACAAGAACTTTGATCCACTACAAATTTATATAATTATCTATAACTTGTAGCTTTATTTTCTAGAAACAATATTCAAAGGCTAAGAGATGCTCTTGCATTAACACACATACACACACATTTGTTTTGTGTTACAAATAAGTTAATGAATCTAGTTTGATTTTTGGAATATTAGTTGTAATCCATACTTTCTAAGGAAGAAGGAGAGTAGCAGTTTCTCTAGAACCAAATCATGTGTACTAATGAAGATAAGGAGCTCATGAAGACTTGAATGCTGGTGTAAGTCTCCTGAATTTTACAGCTTGCCATTTTGGCTCCGGTGGATAGAGGGGCATTGTTTCTAGCCTTATATGGGATTTGAATACTATTCTCTCTAGTCTTTTGAAATGCTTCCCTTCCCTTCTCCTTTAGCAGCAAACCTTGTCTTCAAATGCACCTGGGGGTTAGTGTCCAGAATACTTGAATCAGACAGCCTGTATTATTTAGGAGATTAAATCACCACTTCTCATATTCTCTCTCTCTCTCTCTCTCTCTCTCTCTCTCTGTGTGTATGTGTGTGTGTGTGTGTGTGTATGTGTGTGTGTGTGTTTCTCTCTTTCTGTCTCTCTCTGTGTCTCTGCCTCTGTCTTTCTCTTCCTGTAAACCCAGGTTTCCTTAGACACTTCTCTACAATATACTAACATAAGAACTACTGTGTTCCAGTTTGGATTCTTATTAATTTATTTATTTATTAATTTATTTATTTATTGTTAGCTCTCCTAAGAACTAGAACATGTAGTAAGCTAAAACTCAAAAAATCTTGCATCCATTTCCTACAACAGAAGTCTCTTGATTAATTGTTTCTACAAACTTAAGAAAATCTGGTTTTCTATACCCAAAGTGTCTGTAAAGTGTGGGTTTCTATGCCACTCTTGTAATGCTCTTTCCATTATAAGCAGTCTATGCATGCTTTAGAGACAAAGAGCGGATTTCAGCACTTGAATGGTAATTTCATGGGCCACATATTGAAAATATTTTCTTTCTGGCCCTTTAGAGAAAACCTTTTTCAAATCATGCTGTGCTATGTCTTGTTAATATATTATAGTTGTTTTTAATTTTCCACATGTGAAGATGATTTTATTACTATACTAGAATGCAAATGAAATTATTTCATTATTTACTGAAAACTCATTTGATTATAATAACTATAACTTTAGATCTGTCAATCAGTACCCGCTGTATGAAATGAAAGTAAAGAACATTATATGTGCATTCTCATATATAAATAAGTGCAAGATTCCTAAAGTCTTGTTCTCATCTGCTTTGCTCAAATTTTTCTTCTCTGGTATTTCATTTAAATTTTTTATATACAATAATCTTTGATCACGTAATTCTCCTCTTCCGATTCCCCTTTAATCTTCTCTAGCCTTTACATATCCAACTCATTATTCTTTCTCTCTCTCTTTCAAAACCACAAAAAAACACATAAATGAATCAAAACAAAGACAAAAAAAGTAAGGTGAAACAAAAAAATCACAAAACCACCACCACCACCACAACAACAGTTTTGTATTTCCTCACAGTGCCTGAACATGGGGACTGTATTAGAGAACAAGCCGATTTTTATATAGATTATAATAGTCAACGTTATATTAATACATTCAATATCTAAATTTTGAGTTGTGTCCATTTGGAATTCTATATTAGATATTTATTAGAGGTGGGATATATTAAATACTTTGTTTTAGAGAAAATTAAACTAGTAGAAAATTATTTAAAATTTACTAAAATGTCCTCATACACTTTGGCTTGTGAAAGAATCTTTTTCCAATTTCATTTTAAATATGAGGTTGAATGTAACTCCACCCAAAGCCTGCCACTGAGAAGCGCTTACAGTTGAGTGGCAATGCAAGTTTTCTTTGCCTCTCTTCTTGCTTTCACTTTAATTGAATAAAAAGATCTGCAGGATGAGACAGAGACCTGTGATAAGAGAGGTAACCAAGAATCAATAGGGGTGACTTTAGCTGTGACTCTTTACATTGGGAATGTAAAACCTGAAGTGGCTACCTCCTGTAGCGAGATAGAAACCCTAGTGGAATGATAGAGATATCAACTTACCCACAAAACTTTCAATGTAAAATTTATCCTATCTACAAGAAATTCAGGAACAGGAAAGGGAGCAGAGACTGAATGAATGCCCACCCAATAACCAGCCCAACTTGAGACCCATGGCAAACACCAATCCCTAACACTATTAATAATAATCTGTTATCCTTTTAGACAGGAGCATGTTGTCCTCTGAAAGGCTGCATCCAGTACATGACTCAGACAGATGCTGACAGCCACATCTAAACAGTGGCTAGAGCTTGGGGACTCTTATGGAAAAATAGGAGGAAAGATTGATGGTCCCGAGGGGATGGGAATTCCACAGGAAGACCAACAGGGTCAACTAATCTGGACCCTTTGGGCTCTCAGAGTCTGAACCACCAACCAAAGAATATACAAAGGCTGGACCTAGGCCTCCCTGGGCAAGTATAACATATGTACATCTTGACCTTCATATGGGTCCTGAACAACTGGAATGGGGGCTATCCCCAAAGCTGTTGCCTGTACATGAAATATGTTCTACTATCTAGGTGGCCTTGTCTAGCCTCAGTGGGAGAGGAAGCACCTAGTTCTCAAAGAGACATGAGTTGCCAAAGTGGGGTAAAGTGATACACAGGGGTACCTCACCACTCAGAGGAGGAGGTGTGGGATGGGAGAAGGACTGTGAGAGGAGTTAACCAGGAGGGGGGCAATGAGTGGGATGCAAAATGAATAAGTAAAAAAAGAAATTAAGTAAGAAAAAGTAAATTTTTAGTAATTCCAAGAATGCTTTATAAATAATACTCTTCAAGTAGTTGATTTCTACATCTTTAGTTATCTCTTTCTTTGCATTCTTGACTCATATCTGTGTCACTAAATCCCAGAGTGATTATTTTGTTTGTTATTATGTTGGCATATATTCTAACTATTAACTACCAATAAAAAACACTTACCTACTGAACCAGATCTTGATTCTGTCAGGTCATAGAAATCTCAAGACTTATTTTTCTGAAAAAAAATAAAATAAAATAATTATTAAGAGCTTCTGTTAAAATACAGTCCAATAACAGAATCTTGTGTTGAGAATTCTGAGTGCTTATAAGAAAGCTCACATCAAACAAAATAACAGGGTTTTGTCTACAGTGTCTTCAAAACCACAAAATTATTCTTGGAATAGGCTTACATGCCCCACCCAGGTATAGCTGATAAGAATTTACTTCAGATTATTCATTACAACCGGCTATTGTTATTTGTTTATGCTCCTCTAAGGAAAAATAAGGTTTTTTCCCCTGCGTAATTTGTGTATCACAAGAGGCTTGTCCTTGTGATTGTACACTTATGTAACTCCTCTTAATCCTCAGACTATAAATTGTCTGATGTTGTAAATAATGTTGGCTATTGCATGAGATTTTACTCCTCCTCATTCATCTGTTACATTTTCTAGTGTCCCACCACCTTGCTTCTTGGTCATGATGTTTGTGCAGAAACAGAAACCCTGACTAATACAACCTCTAAAG
The DNA here is from genome assembly GCA_019843815.1 of Montemys delectorum. Classification (NCBI taxonomy): domain Eukaryota; kingdom Metazoa; phylum Chordata; class Mammalia; order Rodentia; family Muridae; genus Montemys; species Montemys delectorum. Next base: position 22,312 of record JADRCD010198909.1, on the reverse strand, counting down.
AGATCGATAAGCTTTGGATCAAAATGGTTGTAATTCTGATGAAATTCAATTAAATTGTTTGAAACATTGAGATATTTGTGTTGAGTCATGAATACTATCTTGAGTGAGGAAGTATGAGTGATCACTTAATATTTCCAGCTGCACAGTAGCAGATTATTTACTAGTAGCATCTGCTCAGAAGATATATTGTCATCTATGATTAATTTTAATAGATAGCTATCAAAGTAATAAGGCAGAGCAATAGAGTTGGATTTCCTTTTTTAATAGAACCCTCTGACTGCTGAGTTGGATTTTTTATGGTTGACAAAAGTAATACAGAAACCAGACAGATAGGCTGCTTAATGATTATAGATTATGGACTATTATGACATTATCACCAGAGAATAGGTTTATAGAGAGGAAAGTGGTAATATGTCAGATATGCTTCATTAAATTACATTTCAGAGTACAGGAGATACGGAAAAAGTCATCAACTCTACTGTCTCACCATACCATATGATTGACAGTATCTATATCTGTATTTTCATATACTAACTAGATTATTGATTTCATAAGTTTCTTGAGTTTCTACAGGAATGGAAATCCTGCTAATTAAAGTTTATGAAAAGAATACTAGTTTAGTAGACAGTAAATAATTAGAGAATTGAGTTGACAAGAAATTAACTTTTAAAAAAGATATACTTATAAATAGTGAGGTTGAAAATGAATACAGTAGTTAGGGAAAGGTATAATTTGGAGAGATTAAGGTTGAAGTCATAGGATATGGGATTTTGTTTATTATATCCTGAGCTAGGTACGGTTCAAGAAACTGGATGTTGAGTGCAGGTATTAAAAGATAGGGCCCAGGAGATATTTCTATATAAAGGTATAAAGAATGAGGAAGAATAAAGTTCAGTTAGACAAAAGGTATCAAAGAAAACAAAATAAAACAAAAACCCTGCAGAAATAAACAGGCCACAACATAAAAACGAACGAACAAACAAATAAGCAAGCAAGCAAACCAACCAACCATGGTGTGTTTTATTTCCTAACTCCATAGCACCACCCTACTCTGGAGTGTGATTAAAATGTCCAGTGATACTCCATTAAAAAAAAAAAAAACAAACTTTATTTTCTATTTACTGACAAACTTAAATGGGAAATAGTTTCTCATTTCAGGATGATTGTTTGCTTTGATATTTGTTTTAATTATTTCTATGGCAAGGAAGAGACAGAGTGTATGTGACTGAATTTCATTGGGTAGGGAGATGGCAATGACTTCGCAGTAGTTTGGGAGGGGAAAGAATATAATCAAAATGCATTGTATAAAAATATTTTTAAAATAAGGAACGAGGAGGAGGTATATTAGGAGATTAAGAAGAGTAACCAAGAGAATTTAAGGAAATTAGAAGAATGAATAGCTTCAGCCCTGAGAGTAAATTGTTGCTCTCTGTTTATTTGTTTCTCGTTTCATATATTCTAAGATTTAAACAGGGAAAATGGAATTGTCTCACGAAGTGGTCACTGAGCATAGGATGAAATGTTGGCAAATGCTACCATAGGACAACCCCACATTAAACTCTCAGAGAAGGGTCCCTAAAATGAAAGGAAACATAAAATTGTCCAACACACAATCACAATGGCAAAGAGATGTAGGCTAAAAGGTTGTCAAGAAATCAAATCCAGTCTGGTTTTTTCTAAATTCTATTATATGGAGGTAAGTATATGGTAAGTTATCATACAAAGATCTTTAAACACAGCTATGACATGATCCATGTTGTTCTTAACAAAGATGTTCCATGGCTCTGAAGAGTTGATTCATTCTTTTGGAAATAAATATCAATCAAGCTTGCTTTTTGGCATCATGTAGACAAGATAACTTATTGATTGAATATTTTAATTTTAATGTGTATATAAATAAACTCTAATTTAAAATGATATTTTTAGCTTTCCTACTTTAGTCATAGTTTATGGCAGTTGTCTAAATACTAAGCTCTATTAAAAATCTTACAAAAAAACTGATAGCCTAGAGTATACATAACAGAAGTTCTCAGCACTTAAATTGGGTAAGACAGGAGAATGCAAGGGTTTTTTTTTTTCCCTGTAATAGTGCCCTCATTATCAGTATGCTCCAAATGAACCAGTGGGATTATGTAAAAAGAGTGAGATTTGATTGGCTGGATGCAGGTCCTTATTTTTCCTTTCCTTACTTATTTGTTTGAAATAATGATGGGGAAAATATTTTGGCTGAAGTTGCTGTCAATGAAAAACCATAAATCAAGGTACCAAAACAAAAATAATATTAGTGAACATGTGTTTTTTCCCTGTTATTTTAAATGACTGTTCTCTAAAAATGTGAGCTAAATTTTCATCTGATTATATAGACTGAAAATGGGAAAAATAACTCAGGATATAAAATGTGATCAAATAAAGCATAGAGTCACAATACAATTAGGGTGCATACATGCTAAAATGTAAACAACAATTGCTCACTGTAAACATATCTATGAGCTTTAATAATTTAAGTTAATTCATGACAGTGAATAAAGAGACTTCAAACACTTGATGTATTCTACCTTTTTATGTAATTGTTCTTGGTACTTGATTTTTGTAATCAACCCTAATAAACCTTAACATTAAGATGTCCAACAAGCACAAGTTTATATTCTAATTCCTGGCATAATAATTAATGATAGCACTTTTCTCTCTCAAAAGTATCCTAGTTCAGATGATTACATGTATCATGATCTATTTATGATGCTTGATGGTTTCTGCATGTTTCTTTGGGCGCAAGTTATAATCTACCTTTTGTTTAGAAAACTGGATATCTTCTTTTGTCAGTGAGTGAGACTTGAATGCTTCATGTAAGTGAAATATGTGACTCATAATATTTCCTTTCTTATTTTGAAAGAAGTCATTTGACAGGTGAAAGTGGATATACAGATTTAAAGCATCTCCCTGGCAGCACATGCAGAATTTATCCCTAGATTTTACAGTACTAATTGGCAGGTGCTGTGCCTCATAAAATGTTCAGAATCCATGCAAATGATATAAGCACCAGATGAGACTTGTCCAACAAGAAATCTCAAAAGCTTTTCCCATCTGTCAGCATAGAAATTAACCTAAATGATTCTTTCTACGTGTTATTTGTTATGGTGATAAAAGGAATGAGTTGGCTTGAAAAGAAATTGAAAACCAAACATTTAGCCCCTTTAAACTTGCCATAAATGTTTATTCCCCTGAACTAACAATATCAGTATCCAACTCATGATGGTAATGGTAATATGTGGTGATTTGAATAAGAATGGACCTCCCACAAGATCATATTTTTAAATGTTCAGTCATCATTGCGTGGTAATGCTTGGAAAAGATGAAGAAGGAGGTCTTGCTTTGTTACAGTAGGTGTGACCTTGTTGGAGGAGGCGGGTCACTGACAATGCTAAGCTTGGTCACTTCAAAAGCCCTTTGCAGTCTAGTGTCTTTCTGTGTGTGTCTCTCTCTGGGCCTACAGGCTACAGATCAGGATGCAAAGCCCTGTGCTTCTGTTCCACCACCACGTGTGTTTACTTTCACCAGAATGGTAGAAAAACAAACTAAGTTTCTAAAACTGCAAGCAAGCCTCGAATTAAATGCTTCCTTTTATTAAAATTGCCTTGGTCATCGTGTCTCTTTACAGCAACAGAACACTAAGACACTATGTTTTAAATTTTACATATTGTGTATTCATGCATGCATTCATTATGTGAATACAATACAGAGCAACTATAGAAGTTAATTTTGATTATAAGCTTGTTTGTATTAAAAATATATCCGGCAGATTAGTGGGCCACAGCAGCAAGTGTGACTGTGCGGCCATATACAGAAAATAAGATTGTAATGGCTCTGATGTAATAGATAGGTGATTTCTCTGAGATATTCCAAATATGCTAGTATTGTTGGGCATGATAGAAGGTAAGACATAGTGCCTACTAGGAGGTCATGGAAGGTGTATTGCGAGCTATGTCTTACCATGGTTCTCTTCTTATATCCTCTTCCCTTTACTTCCTGACCATGATGATATTAACTCGTCTGCTTTATCATAACCCCCTATCAAGTCAGACTGAACTATCAAGGTTGTTTTTGCAGTGTATGTATGTGATAAGGCTCTTAGTTCTGCCTTTAATTTTGTAATATTCTCAGTCATCACCACTTTAAATATTGCATCCCTAGTTTCTCTTTTTCTTCTCATGTTAGTATTTTAACTACAAACTTGCTTTAGTTAAAATTTTCATTTTTGTGATAAAACACCATGACTAAAAGCAATGTAAGGAATAGGGGGGTTATTTCATACTCTCGCAGTCCAGTATATCACTGAGAATAATCAAGAAAGAAACTCACACAGGTCAGGGCCCAATGCATAAAGCAGTGCTGCTTACCAGCTTCTTCCTCTTCATTTGCTTACCCTGCTTTCTTATAGCACCCTGGACTATTAGCGCAGGGATGGCCCTGGCTACAGAGATCTTGCTTCTCCTATATCAATAACCAACCTTGAAGATGCCCCATAGGCTTACCCAGAGACTAAGCTGATATAGGCATATTCTCGATTGAGATTTTCTATTTATTCCTAGTGACTTGAACTTGTTTCACGTTGACATAAACTACACAGCACAAGTTACTCTTTCATGCATTTCATTTTGACAAATTTATTGGCTTTAAGAACAAAATGTATTTTTGTAATCATCACAAATTGCTTAATGTCTATTCTAGAAAGTCATTATTTCTACTAAATTTTATTTGCTTAGGATTTTCTTTTTGTGTTTTCTTAAAAGTTTGTTTTATATAATCTTCTTGACGTGATGAGAATAAATATCTATTCATTTTAGATGAGGAAATCACCAACAGTTTAAAGAAAGAACATCACAAAATTAGCAAACCAATGATTTTTATTTGGAGTTACTTATAAGACCAGATAAGAATCAAATACAGCAGCAGCAGAAAATGCCACTCCCACATGGGCAATAGCTCATGAAAGTAGGAAACCTATGGGTTCACAACAAAGTGAACAGTTATTTCATCAGGTTACAGAATATCTCTTTTAAACTGTTTGTGTGATTTGAGACATTTCTATACCATTAGGTTGGTCTCTGCTTCTACCTAGCATCTGAGATAATCTGAGAGTCTTCTAAACACTTTGGGGAGAAAATCATTCAAGTGTGTTTATTCACTTTCAGGAATTTTTCAGGAACTTTAAAATTTATTTCTTTTTTCATTAATTATTTCATTTATTTACATTTCAAATGTTGTTCCCCTTCCTGGTCTCTCCTCCACAGAACCCTGTATCCCATTCCCTTTCCCTTTGCCTCTAGGAAGGTGCTCACCCCCCACCATCCTCCAACATTCCCCTTCTCTGGGGCATCAAGCCCCCACAGGACCAAGTGCCTCCCCTCCCACTGATGCCAGATAAGGCAGTCCTCTGCTTCATATATAAATGGAGCCATGGACCAGCCCATGAATACTCTGGTTGGTGGTTTTGTCCCTAGGAGTTCTGAGGGGTATGAGTATATGATACTCTTGTTTTCCTATAAGGGTACAATCCCCTTCATTTCCTTCAGTCCTTTTCCCAGCTCTTTGGTTGGGATCCCCAAGCTCAATCTGATGGTTGGCTGTGAGTATCTGCATCTGTCTTAGTCATGGGCTGGCAGAGCCTCTCAGAGGACAGCCATACCAGGCTCCTGTCAGCAAGTGCTTCTTGGCATCAGCAATAGTGTCCAGGGTTTGGTGTCTGCAGATGGAGTGTATCTTAAGGTAGGGCAGACTCTGGATGTTTTTTTCTTCAGTCTCTGTTCCATTTTTTGCCCCTGCATTTCCTTTAGAAAGGAGCAATTCTGGGTTAAAAATTTTGATATGGGTGGGTGTCTCCAATCCTCAACTGTTTACTTTCTGAACTTAAAGGAGCCTCCCTCCAAGATGGAGGACATCCCAGTTTATGTGGATCCCCTTTCCTGGTATGTTCTATATTTCTTTCATTAGAGCTTTAACAAATATTATATATCCTGTCTGCTAATTCCAAAATCTTCACTATATACATTATTATCAGAAGGCTTACATGACTATTGTGTCCAAACTTGAAATAGAGGGGAAAGGTTTGATTGAAATTGGGAATATAGTATTTTCCTTATAGAAAAAATGAATTGCTTGGGATGGCTATTTTCCCAAAGAGATATGCAAGTTATGAGTAATTATATGGAATTATTTTAAATTAGTGAATAAGGCCCTACCTTGACAGAGAGGTTGTTTTGTTGTTGTTGTTGTTTGTTTGTTTCTTTGTTGTTTGTTTTGTCTTAGATTTTAGTGTGGAAAACTTTGTGACATTCTCAGATATGAAATTTATATGATAGCCTCTCACAAAAGGAAGAATTTTAACTATAATTCTTGTTTAAAATAAATCCCCTGTTATATTGCTAGGATTGTCACAACAGGCCAATTCAAGTCACCACTGAGTTTTACTCAGATGTTATCTTAATCCTAACTCTTCCTCCTCCTCTTCCTCTTCTTCCTCCTCCTCCTTCATTTGCTTCTTATTTCAGACTTCAAAGAGTGGCAGTCTTGTTTCTTTGAATACATTTCCTTCCCAATACATTTAGAAGAAGGAAAACCAGTTTTCAGTTTACTTAGCTTTATCACTGCCTTAAGTTTGGTAATTCTGACTTCAAAGCTTGTTCTGCTCAGACCCCTTCTTCTCTTTTCAATCTTACTAATAAGCAATATGTACTTGGTTTTCTGGAACAACCTGAGTACTTGATCTTGGAAAGTATCTAGTATAGTTTGAACTCCATCCTCTACCCTTGGATGTTATTCTAGGAAAGCCAGATTCTGAGAAGTGTCATCTCTTCTTAGACTAATGGCCTAAAAGAAAAACTATTCCCTCTCCTCTCCCCCTGCTCACCAACTCACCCTCTCCTACTTCTTGGCCCTGGCATTTCCCTACACTGGGGCATAGACCCTTCACAGGACAAAGGGCCTCTCCTCCCATTAATTACCTACTAGGCCTTTCTCTGCTGTACATATGCTGCTAGAGCCCTGAGTCCCACCATGTGTACTCTTTGGTTGGTGGTTTAGTCCCTGGGAGCTCTGGGAGTTTTGGTTAGTTCATATTGTTGTTCCTCCCATGGGGCTGCAAACCCTTCAGCTCCTTGGGTCCTTTCTCTAGATCCTTTATTGGGGACCCTGTGATCAGTTCAATGGATGGCTGTGAGCCTCCACTTCTGTATTAGTCAGACACTGGCAGAGCCTCTCAGGAGACAGCTATATGAGGCTCCTGTCAGCCAGCATTTGCTGGCACACAATAGTGTCTGGGTTTGGAGACTGAATATGGGATGGATCCCTATGTGGGGCAGTCTCTGGATTGTCCTTCCTTCAGTCTCTGCTTCACAGGAAAAGATGGATGGGAGAAAAAGCCCTTTCAGGAAAAAAAAAAATCTGCAGGAGGTTACTATAAAGTTGGGAGGATAGAGTTAGAAGAATCAATTTGTAAATTCATCTGGAATAAAAAAAAAAAACCCAGGATAGCTAAAACTGTTCTCAACAGTAAAAAAAACTTCTGGGGGAATCACCAGCCCTGACCTCAAGGTGAATTACAGAGCAATTGTGATAAAAACGCATGGTATTGGTACAGAGACAGGCAGGTAGATCAATGGAACAGAATTGAAGACTGAGAAATGAACCCACACACCTATGGTCACTTGATCTTTGACAAAGGAGCTAAAACCATCCAGTGGAAAAAAGACAGCATTTTTAATAAATGGTGCTGGTTCAATTGGCGGTCAGCATGTAAGCAATGCAAATCGATCCACTCCTATCTCCTTGTACAAAGCTCAAGTCCAAGTGGATCAAGGACCTCGACATCAAACCAGATACACTGAAGCTAATAGAAGAGAAAGTGGGGAAGAACCCCAAGCACATGGGCACAGGGGAAAATTTCCTGAACAGAAACACCAATGGCTTATGCTCTAAGACCAAGAATTGACAAATGGAACCTCTTAAAATTGCAAAGCTTCTGTAAGGCAAAGAACACTGTCAATAGGACAAAACAGCAACCAATAGATTGGGAAAAGATCTTTACGAACCCTATATCTGATAGAGGGCTAATATCCAATATAGAAAAAACTCAACTCCAAAGAACCAAATAACCCTATTGAAAAATGGGGTACATATCTAAACAAAGAATTCTCAACTGAGGAATATCAAATGACGAGAAGCACCTAAAGAAGTGTTCAACATCCTTAGTCATCAGGAAAATGCAAATTTTCAACTACTATGAGATTCCAACTCATACTAGTCAGAATGTCTAAGATCAAACACTCAGGTGATAGCAGATGTTGGCTTAGATGTGGAGAAAATGGAACGTTCTTCCATTGTTGGTGGGATTGCAAGCTGGTAAAACCACTCTGGAATCAGTATGGCAGTTTCTCAGAAAATTGGACGTTGTACTACCTGAGGAGCTAGCTATACCATTCCTGGACGTATAACCAGAAGATGCTCCAACATGTAACAAGGACACATGCTCCACTATGTTCAAAGCATCCATTTTATAATGGCCAGACACTGGAAAGAACCAATATGTCCTTCAAGAGAGGAATGGACACAGAAAAAGTGGTATATTTATACAATGGGTACTACTCAGATATTAAAAACAATGAATTCATGAAATTCTTAGGCAAATGAGAGGAATTAGAAAATATCATCCTGAGTGATATAACTCATTCACAAAAGAACACACATGATATGCAGTTATTGATAAATGGATATTAGCACAAAAGCTCGGAATATCCAAGATACAATTCACAGACCACATGAAGCTGAAGAAGAAGGAAGAACAAAGTGTGGATACTTCAGGCCTTCTTAGAAAGGGGAACAAAATACCCATAGGAGAAGATACAGAAACAGTGTGGAGCAGAGACTGAGGGAAAGGCTATTTAGAGACAGCCTCACCTGGGGATCCATTCCATATACAGTTATCAAACCCAGACACTATTGCGGATGTAAAGAAGTGCTTGCTGACAGGAGCCTGATATAGCTGTCCCCTGAGAGGCTCTTTCAGAGCCTGGAAAATACAGAGGCATATGCTTGTAGCCAACCATTGGACTGAGCACTTTGTCCCCAATGGAGGAGTTAAGACAAAGGCCTGAAGGAGCTGAAAGAGTTTAGAGTCCCATAGGAGGAACAACAATATCAACCAACCAGACCCCCTAGAGCTCCCAGAGAATAAACCACCAACCAAAGAGTACCCATGGAGGGACCCACAGCTCCAGAAGCACATGTAGCAGAGGATGGCCTTGTAGGAAATCAAAGGGAGGAGAGGCCTTTGTTCTGTGAAGGCTCAATGCCCCAGTGTAGGAGAATGTCAGGCTGGGGAAGCAGGAGTGGGTGGGTAGGTGGGGGAACACTCTCATAGAAGCAGGAAGAGCAGGGATGGGATAGGGGGTTTTCAGATGGGAAACCAGGAAATGGGTTACATTTGAAATGTAAATAAAGAAAATATCTAATAAAGAGAGAGAGAGAGAGAGAGAGAGAGAGAGAGAGAGAGAGAGAGAAATTGCCTAAACTATTGTCCTGATTGCAGACTCCCAACTCCATTTCCTCTTCCACACTATAGGGTGAAGTTGGCCTGCTTCAGTATAGATTTTTTTCTTTTGTATTCTCTCCATTTCTGACTCATCTTTACTATTGATAGTTAACGCTTGGCCTGCCCCGTGGATCGGTCTTGGCTGATGTCAGCCTCCTCCCTCTTATACCTCTTATTTTATTTCTAAGTAGTTTTTTTTTTTTAGAAAATCTTGTTTTACTTTAAATATTGAAATGAATTTTTGCTACTATGCTCCATATGTAATATATAGATTACTTGTTATAATTTGTTGCCTTTGAATGGAATTTTCAGCTGTATAAATTAGATCTTACATAATTATATTTGTAGTATTCACAAATATGATTTGATATTTGTGGTAATAACTTATGTGAAGTTGCTGATAGAAGAACATATAAAACTATTCAATTTAACAATATTTCCTTTTTTTTCATACCAAACTCACATTACAGTCATTTTTAAACTTTATTACAACAGGGTTTAGGACAGCAAATAATCCACTGTCAAAAATTTTAACAGAAAACTGGAAAGATCTACTGCTTGGAAAATTTGTCCTCTCTACAAAGACATGACTTATCAATGCTGTCAATATTCTGTCATCTCAAAAAAGTTATTGATGTTAAATTGGCCCCATAAACAATAAAAAGGTGAAGATCACTTATCATGAAGGAAACATTCTATTTTGATACAAATAAAAGCTTAAAATGGTGGACATATTGAAAAATAGCATTACATAAAACTTGGGGATGATTTAGATGAATATTTTCAATTTTCTGATAAGTAGTCATCAATTTCTTAAAAAGAGGAAATTAGATAGGGCTATCACTGCATTACCACAAGGTAAGATTTCTAAGAGGAATCTGTTCTTCCACTGGTTGATCATGTTGTTAATGTAACATTTACTTTGCAAAGAATTAACTCTTCTTACAGCTGGAATAATATTTCCAGAGAGGTGAATTTGAGAAGTTATGTTATTTAATTTTCTTGTCATTGCAACCAAATATTTGATTAGAAGAAAGAACATTCACAGTTTGAGTAAGCTCTATTAGGAGCAAGGACAAGGTTGATGACAATCCTCAAGGATATGACAACAGCAATATGAGATGGCTGGATACATCCATTGGTAGTCAGGAAAAAAAGAAAAAAAAATGACCTAGAAGCATTGAGAACAAATTAGACTGGGCTGCAATTCCTAAACATTTGCTTATTGCTGGTTTCTACCTCTTATATTCTAAAACTTCCCCAAGGCAATAATACCAGATAGGGACTAAGTTTACAGCAGTAAGTCTGTGGCACACATTGTACATTCAAGCCATGGCATAAATAATATGCATCATTTTGTTCTTAAATAATTAAGTATACATACTTTGTTTATAATGAGCTGAGCAATATTTTATTTTCCTTAGTTTTAAAAATGTTTTAGGTTACAAAATTTAAAGAATAATATCTTTGGCTTACAGGATAACATTATGTAATGAATAGTTCATATAGGAACCAATAATTTATTAATAATTCTCCTCCATTTTCTCTGTAACTTACCATGCTTTAAGTAAGAAAAAAATGAGTGCTTCCTGGGTGAATGTGTAGGCACATCCCTCTAATTTCAGCTCATGGAGGATAGAAGAAGGAATAAATTTATTAATCATTTTACTTATTTACATTTCAAGTGTTAGCCTTCTTCTTGTTTGCCTCCCCTCCAGAAACCCGCCCAACCCAACCTCCTCCCCCCTTGCCTCCAAGGGGATGCTCCAACACCCACCCACCCACTCCCACCTCACAACTCTAGCATCCACCTTCTCTGGGGCACCAAGCTTCCAGAGGAACAATCACTTCCCCTCCCACTGATGCCAGATAAGACAGTCCTCTGCTACATAGCAGGATCCATGTACCTGCTCATGTATACATTTTGATTGGTGGTTTAGTCCCTGGGAGCTGATGAGTATTTTTAGATTTATTTAAAGTTAATGTAAAATTAGTCCTGAGAGTGCAGGATATTTGAAAGAAAAGAAGTTGTAGAGGCTATTTTGTTTACAATAATAACAAATATTAATAAAAATAGTTAAAGAACTTCTAACACCAAAAATATTAAATAACTTGGTAATAAAACCACTGTCTTATATCTCTACTGAATTAATTAAAAATTAAAATTCATTACAGATAATAAGTGAACTTATCAAGTAATGAAACATACACATGCATATGTACATATATACACAAGTACATGTCATTGAAAACTAATTTTTCTAACTAAATACAAGAGAAAAATATTAAAACTAAAGAGCCTGTATTAATACTGTTAGCAAGTATTTCTATAAAAATATTTGACAGAGTATTTTCTTGACAAAGAAGATAAAGGATGAAGCCAAGTATAAGTCTTCAATAGCTTTAAATGTTTAACATGGGGAACTATTGCATATGGTGTTTGGGGCTATAAAGATTGAGTGATATACCACATGAGAACATGATCATTTAAATTACTCAAGTCACTCTTTATTAGCCACATAATAGAATAAATAAGAGAAATGTTCTAGAATTATCAAAGGTTTATTTTAAGAAAAAACTCAAATTAAAGTATAATTTTCTAGACATTTCAATATATTCAGTTGGGTCCATTTTACATGTTTATATTACATGAATCATAAAGTTTGTTCTCTGTCAAACAAGTTACACAAAATTCTTTGTTTTTTGTTTTTGTTTTTTGCTTTTTTTATTGAATATTTTCCTCATTTACATTTCAAATGTTCTCCCCTTTCCAGGTCTCCCCTTCAGAAATCCCTGATCCAATCCCCTCTCCCCTGCCTCTATGAGGGTGCTCCCCCATCTACCCACTCCTATCTTCCTGCCTTGGCATTCCCCTACACTGGGGCATTGAACATGCTCAGGCCTAAGGGACTCTCTGCCCACTGATGTCCTACAAGGCCATCCTCTGCCACATATGCAGACAGAGCCATGGGTCCTTCCATGTACGTTCTTTGGTTGGTGGTCTAGTCTCAAGGAACTCCAGGGGTTCTAGTCAGTTGACACTGTTGCTCCCACTAAGGGGCTGCAACCCCCCTCAGCTCTTTCAGTCCCTTCCCCAACTCCTCCATCGGGGACCGTGTACTCAATCCAATGGCCTCTGTATTTTTCAGGCTCTGGCAGAGCCTCTTAGGAGTCAACCATATCAGGCTCCTATTAGCAAGCACTTCCTGGGCATCCACAATAGTGTTTGGGTTTGGTGACTATATGGGATGGGTCCCCAGGTGGGATAGTCTCTGTATGGCCTTTCCTTGAGTCTCTGCTCCACATTTTGTCTCCTTATTTCCTACTGTGAGTTTCCCCTCTAAAAAGCACTGAAGCATCCAAACTTTGGCCTTCCTTGTTCTTGGGCTTCATATAGTCTGTGAATTGAATCTTGGGTATTCTGACCTTTTGGGATAATATCCACTCATCAATCAGTGAGTGCATACAATATGTGTTCTTTTGTGACTGAGTTACTTCACTCCAGATGATATTTTCAAGTTCCATTCATTTGCTTGCGAATTTCATGAAATGATTGTTTTTAATAGCTGAGTAGTATTCCATTTACCACATTTTCTTTATCCATTCTTCTGTTGTGGGACATCTGGGTTCTTTCCAGCTTCTGGCTATTGTAAATGTGGCTGCTATGAACATAGTAGAGCATGTGTCCTTATTATGTGTTGGAGGATCTTCTGGGTATTCTTACTGAACATTTCTCTGGATTTGCTGTTATCTTGGCAACTATTTTTTTTCTTTTACTTTTTTGTAGCCATAAAATATTTGTTAGTTAAAAAGAAGGAAAAAGTAAGTTTTAAAATGTATTCTATGTCATCAGTGAAGAATCAATTCATATGAATACAGAACATTACACACAGAGAGAGAATCCTTTAAACACATAGTTCTAATTGGAAAGACTCCATCAAAGCACTTTCCTCAGAGCTCAGGGAATCCCAAGGGAAAGGAAGAATAAGGAGTATAAGAGCCAGACTTAACAGAGAACAACAGGAGAAGAAGGTACTCAGAATCAACTAAGCAAGGCTCCTATGAACTCACAGAGGCTGGAGGCACAAGCACAGGGCCTACACCAGTCCTCTCCACACCACTTGCATAAAATTGTAGCTTTCAGCTAACTATTTTTATGCGACTCCTGAGTGTGCAAATGGGTTGGCTTCTTTTGCATCCTCTTGGGTCTCTTTTCCTTCTGTTGGTTTTCCTCATCCAGCCTTGATGTTAGGGTTTTGCTTAATCTTACTATTATTTTATTTTATCAAAACAAAGAGAAAGAAAGAACATCATTTGATTGAACCTTCTAATTTTAAATCTATAATAAATGCTTTATAAATTTAAAATCAACATGGATATATGAGATACTGAAGCCTATCCGGATGTTGGTGTAAGTCTGTGGTTTTATTTTTCCTAGGAATTACTTATTTTTAAGCATAAACACATAATTACTAAAACTAAGACTTTGCTTATTCATAATGCAGTGAAAATGGAAAGCAAACTCTGGATGATGGGTATAGCTTGACGAATTTTTTTGACACATAACTAGACAATACTAAAAAGTAGAAGAGATTCAATTGATTACTTGGTCATAGAATTCTTAGTATACACAGATTACTGCCGTGTTTTCTTGAATATGTTCAAAAATGGTTTGTAGTAAAATTTCAAAAGAAAAATCAACTATTCTAATTTTGGAATTATTTTTAATCAAGTAGGTTTATATTTTATATAATTAAAATGTACTTTTAGCCAACCATATTCTCATTTGTTAATTATATTTTTTATCCTCTACATAATACCTATACACATTTTTACACATAAATACTGGTATTTTCAAATGTTAAAAAGTATGGAAATTTTTACTATATTTAATATAAAAAAATTAAATGATAAATTGCCTAATGTGTACCAAGTGAAACATTTTAAGCCCTACTAAAGTACATATTTAAGAAAATTAAAAATAATATTTTTAACTGTATTTAATTTTACTTGAGAAATAATTTGCAATATAATTACATTTTATTTTTTATTTTGCCAATAATTTTACTATGCTCCTTACTATTTTGATTTCCTACAGCTTGAAGTATTTTATTCTGCTTTAAAATTTTTGTAAAGTATTAATATGAGTAATTTATTATAAACAAATAATTCAGTAGATATATTAATTGACATTTAAATAACTCCAAGCAAATTGTGTCTTAATAACATGTCAGTTTATCCTAGATACAGTGAAACTTTTACTTATCTCTGATGAGTAACATCATGGAGGTCTTTGGAAAACAAACAATTAACAAATGACTCACATGACCAAGTCATAGTTTCTTCATAACTTCCACAATTTTTTCCACTGTAGATATTTTTTAATCTTTTATTTATTTATTTTTTACTTATTTACACTCCAGATTTTATTCCCCTCCCAGGCCACCCTCTGACTGTTCCACATTCCATACCTCCTACCTGCCCCCCTGTCTCCACAAGGATGTGCCCACCCCTAACCTCCACCCCCCCATCTTCCTTTAAACATCCCTGGGGACTCTAGTATCTTGAGGGTTAGGTGCATTTTCTCTGACTGAATTCAGACCCGCAGTCCTCTGCTGTATATGTGTTGGGGGCCTCATATCAGCTGGGGTATGCTGCCTGGTTGGTGGTCCAGTGTTTGAGAGATGGGGGGGGGTGGGGAGGGGTCCAGGTTAATTGAGACTGCTGGTCCTCCTACAGGGTCACCCTCCTCCTCAGCTTCTTTCAGCTTTTCCCAATTCAACCACAGGGGTTAGCAGCTTCTGTCCATCGGTTGGGTGGCAACTATCTGCATCTCTTTCAGCTATTTGTTGGGTCTTTCGGAGGGTGGTCCTGATATGTGAGCCTGAGTGCTGGAGGCTTTCCATGAAGTTCTTCAGCCAGACCTGGTGTAAGAGTCCTAGCAAAGGGAAGAGAGCATGGGTGGGGCCTTCTCTGCCAGGCTGCTCTGTTTCTCTGTGCTGCCCTGCACTGAGTTAGGTCAGGCTGTGCTGATGAGAGGCCGACTAGCCAGTGAGGAGGGCAGCACAACTTCAGGCCGCTTTTCTAGACCTCTTCCCTGGTGTTACAGCTCTTAGAACAAACGGCTCAGACAATCAACGACTTAGATCTTTCATGCGCTTTTACTTCCCTGGATAGGATATATACACAGTTTTGAGGTCACTCAGATTTCGACAGCAGTTATCTCTCATTGGTTTGGGCTGAGAGTCTTTTTTTTTTTTTTTTACATTTAAGAGGGCTTGACCAATATCACACACCTCTCCTGCTGGGACAGTTGTAATGGGTTGGGACTGAAACATTTGAGCCAAGGTCCCAGGAGTTATAGCTGAACACTTTCTGTCCCTTGCAGGCAGAAACTACCCACTGAGGCTCCTCTGGAGTTCTAGACTTATACTCGACTGGGCCCAGACTGCCTGAATAGAGTACTGCCCCACAATGATAGGTCCCTTTTTGTGAGTGCTCCATAGCCTCAGTAATAATGTCAGGCCTTGAGACCTCCCCTTGAGCTGGATCCCACTTTGGGCCTGTCACTGGACCTTCTTTTCCTCAGGCTCCTCTCCATTTCCCATCCCTGTAGTTCTATCAGACAGGAACAATTATGGGTCATAGTTTTGACTGTGGGATGGGGATCCCACCCCTCACTTGACGCTCTGTCTTTCTGTTGGAGATGGAGTCTATAAGTTCCTTCTTCCTACTGTTGGACATTTCATTTAAGGTCTCTCTGTTTGAGTCCTGAGAGTCTCTTACCTCCCAGGTCTCTGGTACATTCTGGAGAGTCCCCTCTTTCCATTCTTTCTGCTGGCCTTCAGGGCTTCAGACCTTTTCCCTTACCCAATACCAGATCAGGTTCCCTCTCCTTCGTCCCCCGCTCAGCCCACTTTCCCTCCCTGATCCCTCCCTCCCTCCCCACTGGTGATTGCTTTCTTCTCTTTCCCAAGTGGGACTGGGGCATCCTTACTTGGGCCCTTCAGTTTGATGACTTTTTTGAGTTGTGTGGACTGTATCTTGGGTATTCTCTACTCTTGGTTTTTTGGCTCATATCCACTTATTAGTGAGTACATCCATGCATGTCATTTTTGGTCTGAGTTACCTCACTCAGGATGATATTTTCTAGTTCCATCCACTTGTCTGCAAAACTCAGGATGTCCTAGTTCTTAATAGCTGAATAGTATTCCATTGTGTAAATAAATCACATTTTCTGTATCCATTCTTCTATCCTGGGACATCTGGGTTGTTTCCAGCTTCTGGCTATCACAAATAAGATTGCTATGAACATAGTGGAGCATGTGCCCCTGTTGGGCATGGTGGGACATATTTTGGGTATAGTCCCAAGAGTGGTACTGCTGGGTCTTCAGGAAGATCTATTTTCAATTTTCTGTGGAACCTCTAGATCTATTTCCAGAAGTAGTTGTACCAGTTTGCAATCCCACCAGTAATGGAGGAATGTTCCTCTTTCTCCACATCTTTGCCAACATGTGTTGTCATCTGAGGTTTTGATCTTAGCCATTCTGATTGATGTAAGGTGGAATCACATGGGCATTTCAATTTGCATTTCTCTGATCACTAAGGACTTTGAACATTTCTTAGGTACTTCTCAGCCATTTGAGATTCCTCTGTTGTCAATTCTCAGTGTAGTCCTATACTATAGTTTTTGGTTGGGTTGTTTGGTTTTTTTGGTTGTTAGCTTCTTGTGTTTTATATATTTTGGATATTAGCCCTTTATCAGGTGTGGAGTTAGTGAAGATTTTTTCCCAGTCTGTAGGTTGCCAATTAGACATTTTTTAGTATTTCTTTCTTTTGAAGATTTCTTAAACATTGTGGATTCTTTAAGAGGACCGACTGTAAGTTAAATCCAAAAGTTCTGTTATAATAACTTGCTAGTAGTCTTCCTAACTTCTATATAACATCTTTTAACATAGTCTAATGTAACCTGGTTTTTTTGGATTTGACTCTGTAGAATATAAAACAATTATTAATGGAAGTATCTTTTTTTTTCTGTTTCTAGTGAAAATCTCATCAGTAAACCTTCAAAAAGCTAGATTTTACACCACTGACATTTCTAAAAGACTTCTACTCCACATATAGACCATTCCTGATTCATGAGCGGGGGTGGGGGGAGGGAACAGGGGTTTGTTTTTGTTTTGTTATTTTATTTTATTTTATTTTATTTTATTTATTTTTTGGAGGGGAACCTGGGAAAGGAGATACTGTATGACATATAAATAAAGAAAACATCTAATTTAAAAAAAAGAATTTATTTTCCTCAGTCTTTGAACACTTCATACTTCTACACAATGTATCTATATCAAGGCACCTCTATGAAGACCCTGTTTCATCTCTTCATCATTCATAGGTTTTTTTCAACACTGATTCCAAGTACTGTTGCCTGCTGGGATGATGACTGGATGTGTTGGCTTCACTTTGTGAAGTTACCCACACCAGCAGTGAGTTCCAGAGTACAAGGGCCGTAGCATGCCCAGAATAGAGTATTTCACAGCACTCTCCCTTCCCAGCCTCTCGTTCTTATATTATTTCTGGAAAAATATAGGGTTGAGAAACAAGAGAGACGGAGGCTAAGTATAGTTCATATCAAGGCTTCACTTTACTTAGAAATACTTTGAGAATATGGAGGCAGAGGGAAAACTGAAACCGAATCTCCAGGTACAAGATATATGCATAACATAAACACTGCAGCAGACATTAGATGCCAGAGTCCCCAGCAACTCAAAGTCCCCAGGCAGGTAGGAGTGTTCATAACACAGTGTGACTTCCAGGCCGCTCCTCTTCAAAGGCGAACTGTCAGTCTGTAGAGGGCTATTATTTTAGCCCCTCAAGTGGCCACCTCTAAGGGCAGGCTGCCAGAGTCCAAGGCTGAGCTGAAGCAGAGCGGGGTTGTGGGGGGAAGGCAACATAGAAGGACATCTAGGTTGTTTACAGTTTCTGATTATTGTGAATAAAGCTCCTATGAACATAGTTGAGCAAGTGTCCTTATGCTGGAGGATTTTTGGGCATATGCCCAGGAGTAGTATAACTGGGTCTTAAGGTGCACTATTCCCAATTTTCTGAGAAACTGCCAAACTGATTTCCACAGTGGCTGTGCCAGTTTGCAACCCTACCAGCAATGGACGAGTGTTTCTCTTGCTCCATGTCCTTGCTAGCATGTGCTATCACAAGTTATTGATTTTGGCAATTCTGACAAATGTAGGATGGAATCGCCTGATCATTTTGATTTGCATTTGCCTAATGACTAATGATATTTAACATTTCCTTAAGTGTTTCTCAGGCATTAGAAATTAATCTGTTGAGAATTCTCTGTTTAGATTTGTATACCATTATTTAATTAGGTTATTTGGTTTGATGGTATCTGATTTCTTCAGTTCATTATATTCTCTATGTCAGATGTAGAGTTGGTGAAGATCTTTTCCCATTCTGCAGGCTGTCTATTTTTATCCTATTGAGAGTGTCTTTTGCCTTCTAGAAGATTTTCAGTTTCATTAGGTCCTATTTATTAATTGTTGATCTTAGTGCCTGAGTGCTTGTGTTCTGTTTAGGAAGTTTTCTCCAGTTCCAATAAGTTCAAGGTTTTTTCCCACTTTTGTTTCTATTCAATTCAGTGTATCTGTTTTTATGTTGATGTCCTTGATCCACTTGTACTTGAGCTTTGTGCAAGCTGATACATATGAATCTAGTTATGTTCTTCTACATGCAGACTAGGCCAGTTAGGCCAGCATCATTTGTTGAAATTGACTTCTGTTTTCCATTGTATACTTTGGGTAAGTTTTAAAAAATCAAGTGTCCATAAGTGTGTGTTTACTCTGTGTCTTCAATTTGATTCCACGGTTTAATCTGCCTGTTTTTATGATAATACCATGTGTTTTTTATTACTATTGTTCTGTAATACGTCTTCAAAATCAGGGATGGTGGTATGTCCAGAAGTTTTTTCATTGTGCAAGATTGTTTTAGTAATTCTAAATTTTTTGTTTTCCCATACAAAGTTGAGTATTGTTCTTTAAAATTCTGTAAAGTATTTTATTCAAATTTTGATGTAAATTGCATTGAATCTGTAGATAATGCTTTTAATAAGATGAATATTTTTAGTATGTTAATCCTACTGATCCATAAGCATGAGAGATCTTTTCAAGTTCTGATATCATCTTCACTTTCTTTCTTGTCATATAGGACTTTCACTTGCTTAGTTAGAGTTACAACAAGGTATTTTATATTTGTGGCTATTGTGAAAGATGTGGTTTATCCAATTTCTTTTTCATCCATTCTATCATTCATATATAGGAGGGCTAACTAACTTTTTTTAGTTAATTTTGTATCAAGCCACCTTGCTGAAGATGTTTTCAGCTGTAGGAGACCTCTGGGTAGAATTTGTGCCATCACTTATGTATACTATCATATCATCTGCAAATAGCAATACTTTGACTTCTTTCCTTTCCACTTTGTATTTCCACTTTGTCTAATCGCTCTGACTAGAAATTCAAATACTATATTCAATAGACATGGAGAGAGTAGACAGATTTGTCTTGTCCTGGATTTTAGTGAAATTGCTATAAATATCTCTCCATTTAATTTGGTCTTTGCTATAGGCTTGCTGTATATCCCCTTTATTGTGTGCCTTGTATTCCTGATCTCTCCAAGCCATTTATCATAAAGGTCTGTTGGTTTTTGTCAAAGGCTTTTTTCAGCATCTAATGAGACAATCATGTGGATTTTTACTTTGTCTATAGTTTGTTTATATGGTAGATCACATTGATAGATTTTCATATCTTGAACCTTTCCTGCATCTGTAGAATGAAACCTACTTGACGATGGTAAGTGATGTTCTTTATGTGTTCTTGAATTCAGTTGGCAAGTATTTTATTATGTACTTTTCTATTAATTTTCATAAAGGAGATTGGTCTTTATTATTTGAGTCTTTGTGTGGTTTATCTATTAGGGTGACTTTGAGGCTTAAAATGAATTTGACAGTGTTTGCTAGATTTCTATACTGTGGGATTATTTGAGGAAACTTGGTATCAGCTCTTTTTTGAAAGTCTGGTAGAATTCTCCACTAAATCCATTTGGCCCTGGGCTCTTTTTGGTTCATATATTTTTAATGACTGCTTCTATTTCCTTAGGGGTTATAGGCCTATTTAAATTGTTTACCTGTTTTTGATTTATTGTGTGGCATGTGGTATCTATCAAGAAAATCATCTATTTCTTTTGGATTTTCCAATTTTGTGAATACAAGTTTTTGAAGTAAGACCTAATATTCTTTTAATTTTCTTGGTGTTTATTATTGTGTCTCATTTTCATTTCTTATTTTGTTAATTTGGATATTATGTCTCTGACTTTTAGTTAGTTTGGCTAAGGGTTTGCCTGTCTTGTTTATTTTCTCAAAGAACCAACTCTTGCTTTTGTTGGTTCTTAGTTTTGTTCTCTTAGTTTCTAATTTATTGATTTCAACTCTGAGTTTAATAGTTTACAATCATTTGCTCCTCTTTGGTGTGTTGGCTTCCTTTGTTTTACAGCTTTCAAGTATACTGTTACGTAACTAGAATTGCATTTCACTAATTTCTTTTTGAAGGTACTTAGCCTCTAAGCACTGCTTTTATTTTGTCACATAACATTTGGTTATGATATGCATTCATTTTCATTGAATCCTAGAAAGTCTGTGATTTCTTTCTTTCTTTCATCCTTGACCCAGTGGTCATTGTGTAGGAAGATTTTCAGATTCCATGGGTATGTAGGCTTTCTATTGTTTCTGTTGTTGTGGAAATTCATCTTTAATCCAGTCTGATAAAATACAGCGCATTATTTCAGTTTTTCTTGTATCTCTAGAGACTTGCTCTGTGTCCAACTATATGTCAAATTTTGGAGAAGGTTGCATGGGGTGCTGAGAAGAAAGAATATTCTTTTGTGTTTGGATCAAATATTTTGTTAGGTTATTTGATTCATAATATCTGTTAATTTCATTATTTGTCTGCTTATTTTTTGTTTGGATGTGCTGTGCATTGGTGAGAGTCAGGTATTGAAGTCTTTCACTATTAATGCACGATTTAACCTTTAGTAATGTTTCTTTTACAAATGTCAGTGTTCATGTATTTGAAGCAGAGGTATACAGAAATAAGACATCATCATGATAGATTTTTTTTTTTTTGATGAGTATGAATCGTACTTCCTACCTCTTTTGAACAATTTTGGTTGAAAGTATATTTTATTATCTATTAAAACAGCTATTCCATCCTTCTTGTTAGTCTTGCTTTCTTGGAAAACCTTTTCTATCATTCTCAGAGGTATAATATTTCTTTTTTGCTGAATTATGTTTCTTATATTCAGCAGAATGATGGATTCTGTTTTCACATCCATCCCGTTAGTCTGTGTCTTTTTATTGGGGTAATTGAGTCCACTGATGCTGTGAGATATTAATGGTTGATTATTTTTTGAGGGTGATAGTTTAGTTGTGTGTGTGTGTGTGTGTGTGTGTGTGTTGCCTTTTTTGTATTTTCTGGTTTGTATTAGTCTATTTCATGTATTTTCTTGGATGTAATTAACCTCCTTATGTTGGATGTTTCCTTCTAGTATCTTCTTTGTGCTATATTTGTGCATAGATACTAAATTTGGTTTTGTCATGGAATATCTTGCTTTCTTCTTATATAGCTATTGAAAGTTTTTCTGTGTATAGTAACCTGGGCTGGAATC
>JADRCD010198908.1:0-45980 GCA_019843815.1 Montemys delectorum | reverse complement strand
AAAAAAAAAACAGTGACTTCATGAAATTCCCAGGCAAATGGATGGAACTAGAAAACATCATCCTGAGTGAGCTAACTGAGTCACAAAAGAACACACATGATATGTACTCACTGCTAAGTGGATATTAGACTAAAAGTTCTGAGTACCCAAGATTCAGTTCACTTCCCAAGAAGAAGGAAGACCAAAGTGTGGATGCTTCAGTGCTTCTTAGAAGGGGGAACAAAAAAGGAGGAGATACAGAGGCAAAGTGCGGAGCAGAGACTTAAGGAAAGGCTATTTAGAGATGCCCCAACTGTTGATCCATTCAATAGACAGTCACCAAACCTGAACGTTATTATAGATGCTGGGAAGTGGCTGCTGTTGGGAGCCTCATATGGTTGTCTCCTGAGAGCCTCTGCCAGAGCCTGACAAATACAGAGCAGATGCTCACAGCCAACCATTGGACTGAGTGTGGGGGTCCCCGATGGAGGAGTTGGAGAAGGGACTGGAGGACCTCAAGGGTTTTGCATCCCTATGGAGGGAGCAACAATGTCAACAGGCCTGACACCCTGGAGCTCCTGGGGACTTGACTACCAAACAATAAATACTTGTGGTGGGACCCATGATTTTGGCTGCATATGTGGCAGAGGATGGCCTTTTTGTACATCAGTGGGAGGAGTGCCTCTTAGGCCTGAGGGTGTTCGGTGCCTCATTGTAGCAGAATGCCATGGCAGGAAGATGGGAGTGGGTGTGGGGGTGGGGGAGCACGCTCACAGAGGCAGAGGGAGGGGGGATGGGATAGAGGGTTTCTGAGAGGGAGACCTGGAAAGGAGAAAACATTTGAAATGTAAATAAAGAAAATACCGAATAAAAAAGTAGTAATAGCTTACATAGCCTGGGGCAGTAGGCAGGGTGGGATTCTAACCAGGATAGAAGGAAGGAAGGAAGTCCCAGAAGGGGAAGGAAGAAGGATGAGGGGCACATATCACAAAGGTCATTTGATAAAGCTTCATGTGTCTATATTTTTACCTAAATTATATTATTTCACCAAAAATTATAAAAATGCATATAAGTATATGTATACACAGACATACAGACACACACATATTCAAAGAAGGTGAGTCACTTTGGCTGACAATGCTCTCTATAAGAACTACAGACTAACACACTCCCAGTACTAGACATGACAAACCTTATTTCAAATAATTGGACACCATAGTCTGAGTGACTCTTAAAAGAATATATACTCCTGACATAGACCTTGGTTATCGTGCAAGTCTTGAGAATATGTCTCCAATACTAAAGACTCCATACAGTTAGCATGCCAGTTAAGATGATTTGAGCTGGATCTGACCATGTATTTTTTTTTTTTAAATGTCAGCTCCAGTTGGCATTTTTGGCTTGCCAACTTATTCATCTCCATATCTGTGATGAATAAAGCAAAAAGAAAACTCAGAGGCTCACCAATGAATATCATGCTTTAAAAAGTGACATTTAATAGGTAATAACATGACATCCTTCCTGTGGTACAGGCATTGTTCTGAGCCTATTACAGATGGTTTGTCTTTGTTGTAAGGAGGCTTTTTCTAAAAAAAATGAGAAAAAAGGAAACCAAGTTTCAAGGAAGTGGGATGAATATGCACAAAATGGATAACTTATCATCTTGGATGCCCAAATTTCATTAATCTCAAAGAACGAATTGGCCTCGTAAAGTTCCCAGGGCCTCATAGAGTATTGGCACTGTGCAGTATCAGTTATAATGAGGCATGGAGACTGTGTGTGTGACATGTAGCAGGTGTCAGTCACGATTTATTCATGCAGCTCTCAAGACCATGTTTTAGGTCTTTTGGTACTCCATTCAGTGTCATCTTTTCTCGGTCCATCTGTTTGCCTGAAGATGTCATGATTTTGTTTTTTTCTTTAGAGATGGACAATATTCCATTGTGTATGTATTGAACTTCCCTGTGTGGAAACGGTTGTATAGATGTCTCCTCTACATTGAAACACTCTCTCCCAAAAGAGGAATGTGGATCAGAAGTCCAGGGGTCTACAGAAATTGACAAGGGTCAAGAAAACTCAGAAAGCTACAAGATGCACAAGGCCAGAAGCACATTGGCAGCAAGCAAACTGCTGGAAGAGAAGAGACTGCTTTTGCAGCACTGCCTGAGATTTGGTTAGTGAGCTGCAGCAGTGAAGCTCCTGTGAGGCCTCAGCCACAAGAGGGTGGAGTGCTAGTACAGAGAAGCATTAATAATGTACAATGCAGTTCTGGTTTCGTAAGGCATCAACCATGGGGGAGTGCATTCTGGAACTGTGAAACATCAACCTTGCAAGGGTGGTGTCCTGGTGGCAGGGATGGGGCCTGAATATTTTGAGACCTCAGTCTTTGTGGGTGGGGTTCCTGTACTGTAAGGCACTAACCATGTTTAGGTGGGGATCGGGCTCTGGTAATATCTGCCTTTGAGTCACCATGTTTTTGTATGTAATTCCAATAAGCTCATTGGTTCATTAAGCTAGACTAGAATGAGATCGTGTCTTTGGTCTGTCTCTGATACCCTTACTTAAGGATTTTATAGCTACTCAGGGCAGAGAACAAGACAGTGAAGGTTTTCCTCCAGGAAATAGTTTACTGTGTTAGAACATAGGCTTCTAGTCAATTTGTATCCTAAGCCTACAGTCGTTTGGCTTCTGTGTCTCCCACATATGTTTATATATAATGTGATTTGGTACTTTAGACTACTGGGTTCATAGGGGACTCTAAGGGTTGTCATCTGCCTGTGTGTTGGAGGGGGTGACAATCATCTCTGATGAATGGAGTCTACTTTATGGTTATAGGGATACACTCCAAACAGCTGATGAAGCAGAAACTATATTTCAATCCCTAAAATTACAATTATGTAACAAGATCACAAACAGGCTGTGCTACCACTTAGGTTTTTTTTTTTTTTTGTACACGATAAGAAATGCAATGAAGGCTCAGCTATCTTCCCTGAAAATAAATTTGGTT
This sequence comes from Montemys delectorum, assembly GCA_019843815.1. Taxonomy (NCBI): domain Eukaryota; kingdom Metazoa; phylum Chordata; class Mammalia; order Rodentia; family Muridae; genus Montemys; species Montemys delectorum. The sequence goes on along the minus strand of JADRCD010198908.1, from coordinate 42,994 downwards.
GTGTGAGGGAAGAGTTAAATGCCAAAAGGACATGAAGAAGTTCTCCTTTTCAGTATCTTCTGGTTGGATGGAAAGGGGAATAAAAAAGGTGAGATGCAACTGATGGCTTGCTGTTTCTTACAGCTGAGAGGGTGCATGGAGAAAGGAGTACATATTCAGTTTATATTAACAAGCCTCCCTTTGGACAAAATACTTAGAAGCTTTTGAAGGGATATAGAGCAGTCAAGAGGAAGAGAGTAAAACATAGTTTGTAAAATACCTATATTTGATAAAGAGGAGTCATACTGGAGAGGATTTTATGCTATTTGGGACTGGCTTTGAGAAATGGTAGCTTAGCCTCACTTTTTATTTACTCTTTGCTACCCATTTGATGTTCAATATAGAAGAAAGGAAAAGCCATGACTCTTGAGTACAGACAGGTCCTTAACCATGGCCTGATACAAAAAGCAATGATGGTCAGGGAGTATTTTGTATCTGAACTGCTTAACTAGTCAGAAACTCTGACCCAGGGTTGTTCCTGTCTGGGAGAACTGCAGGGACAAACGTAGAGAGGTGACTGGGGGAAAGGAGGTCCAGTGACCAGCCCAAATATGGACCTATCTCAGGGTTTGGATCCAGGGCCTGAAACTATTACTGATGCTATGGTGTGCTTACAGATGGGAGCCTAGCATGGCTGCCCTCAGAGAGTGGCCCATCAAGTAGCTGACTGAGACAGAGGGAGGCAGGTACTTGCACGCAACCAATGGTTTGAAGTTGGGGACCCCCGTGGCTGAAATAGGGAAAGGCTGGAAGATGTTGAAGAAGACAACTTCATGGGAAGATCAGCAGTCTCAATGAATTTGGAACCCCCCATATCTCTCTGATACTGAGCCACCAACCAGGGGGCATACACTGGTCCGAGGACCCTAACACATATATAGAGGAGGACTGCCTGGTCTAGCCTCAGTGAGCGAAGAAACAACCAGCCCTTGAGAGACTTGGGGCCCCAGGGAGTGAGGAGACCTGGCGGGGTGTGGGGCAGGGTGGGGGTGTGGTAACATCCTCTTGGAGACAGAGGGCAGGGAGGAGGAACGGGTGTGGAATTGTTGGAGGGCCAAAAGTGGAGGGGGGATAGTGACTAGGCTGTGAGGAAAGATTAAAGATGGTAATAACAATAAAAAAAAATCAGAGAAGACTTTTAAGTAAGAAATGGAGGAGTCCCTTATAGTCTAGATCATGAGAGTGTGGGACTTGGGGTGCCTGTAGGGTAAGTCTGGTTGCTATGGAGGCAGAGAAGCTGACTGACAACTACTCCTCCTGCCTTGAGACAAAGGTTGCACAACCTAAGGCAGCACAATGGAAGTCGGTCCCTGATGTGCTGGCTCATATGGGTGATGCTTGGTTGTCCTTAGCTGAGATTTTGATAAATACAAATTATTCAAAGGGCATACACGAGACAGTATTGGGTGCCCAGTTTGTCCAACCAGATAATACATTGTGCATAGGGGAGTTAAATAAGTACTTGTAGAACTGGCTTTAGTGCCTTGCTCAGCTGCAAGGTGGGACACGATCTTTGTGAGATATGTAGTACTATGAATGAGAAATGTCTCCCATAGACTCACATATTTGAACACTTGATTACTAGGTTGGTGCTGCTGTTTGGGAAGATTATGGAACATATAGAAGACAGAGTCATGATGGAGAAGTATGTAATTTGGGGTGGGCTTTGAGAGATGATAAAGACTGGCCTCACTTTTTGTTCACTCTGCTTTCTATTTGAGGCTGAAGATGTGACCTTTTTGTTTCTTCTTCCTGCCACCATCCCTGCTACATACTGCTATGCCTTCCTGCCACAATAGACTCCTATCCCCCTACAGCTTTAAGCCAACTCTTTCCTTGGTAAATTGATCTTGCCCATGGTGTATTTATCACAGTTTTGTCAACAGAAAAGTAAGTAACACGAAGTAGAAGAGGCTCCGGATGATCTGAATAACTAAGACTGGCACGTAAATCATACTTACAAAATGCAAAGCAACTAAAAAGGGGCGAGAGAGAGGTAAAGCACAGAAAAGGGTTTGTAAAAGCCACTCAAAGACAATGATGTCAAGAATTGTGTTAAATAGCATTTGTAGAGAAAGTACTAACAGAAAATCAACTACTGTGCTAGGAAGCTTTTAGAGGCCTTGACAAAGTCTGAGCAAGAGTTCACAGAAGATACAACTGATAAAAGAACACAAGTGAAAGAGACCAGGCTTGTCTTAGAGGTAAGCACTTACATTACCAGACTATATCATGGATTTTTCTATTCAGCCAGAGGTATACTATGTGGTCAGCTGAAGGGTCTTTCAGTAACTACTGGTGGCCACTGAAAAGGCAAGGGCCATGGTGTAGATCTGGAAACAGAGGCAGTCATGGCAGACTAAACGACTGTCTTGCTCTCCCTTGGGCCTGAACTGTGTCAAGCCCTGCAAGTTTGTCATGCTGATACCATTGGGAGTAGTAAAACTGCAAGAGACACAGTGGCAGGAGCGCTATCGGTATCACAAGATGGGAGAGCAAGGTGGCTAATAGAGATTGACTATGTTTTTAGACAACTTTATGGTGTAGTGTTTCCCACCCATGTTCTTGCATTCAGCATTTTAAGTAAACAAGTGACAAAAATGCTTTGGCATTTCTTAACTTTTTTTTTTCTTCTAGTTTCCCTTAGGTACCCAAGATTAACTAGCACTTTCTTAGTGTAGATAGTAGTAGACTTCAGAGCTCCTGACTACTCCTTTGGAGGAAAAAGGCTTTGTTATCTATTGTTCACTAGTAAGTGTCTTATAGATTTGGTACAGGAAAACCAGCACCCTAAGGAGTTTGAATGAAGACACCTGTGCATGTTGGAAAGGGCACTTATAGCAATCATAACGTTTCTGTGTGAAAATCCAAGTATAAGGTATGGGTTGCATCCTGATACAAGTTGCTGGTATGAGAAGTCATTACACCCCACACCATGCAGGCTACATTTCCTACTGGTGTTGGTGGCATGCTATAACTAGGTGTTAAGTACCCACTGCTGCAGACACACTTTGGTTGTAGGACGTAGAGAAGTCAGGCTGAGACTAAACTGTAAAATCTTGCTTGTCAACCTCTGTGGTGCTGGAAGATGCTATGATATCTGCTAGTGTGGACTTGTCATCAAAAGTCCTGTGTGGAAAGAGACCCTATGCTACACAATATCAACATGGCAGGTACAATTGACTTGCAGGACAATTGTGGCATGGCACTTGTTAGTGCAAACAATTGCTTTTTGATTGGATTTAAGGCCTGCTCCAGAGGAAAAAAAATTATGAGTACTTTAAGACAAAAACCCATGACTAGGTAGGTCGTTGATCTGAGTAGGAGAGCAACTGCAAAGATTTTGTTAGATAGATCTGGTACACTTATCAAATTGACTTATAAACACTCAAAGTTATGCTCATTAATTACTGCCACTGTAAACTTCAGTTAATTATGAAGGGAAAAATTATCCAAGTATATGTGGTTACTGCAAAGGTTACCATAACTGGTCAAGCTCTTGAGCATAAGTGACTGTTGCAGTGGCATAGTAACCCAGTGGTCATCCAAACAAGAAGGGAAGTAATCAGTAATCTATTGTCATCTTCCAAGACTCAATGAGCCTCATGGAAAAGAGGGAGGAAAGAAAAAGTGTAAGAGCTACAAGAAAGGGTGGGGTGTTGTGTAGCTGTGTTTTCCAAGTTAAGACATTCTTTCTTATAGGTTCAGAAGTTAACAAAACTTACAGAATTGAGGAATGTCAAGAAACTGAAAAAGTCACAATGCTCCTTGTCAAGATGACATAAACAATGAATGGTTGTTGAAGAAGAGTAGACTGTATAGTGAATGTGCCTGAACTTTGAGCAGAAAGCTCCAAAAATGCATCTTTTCTGAGTTGTCACTCTCTCTGGGTGATCTTTATGGTAAGGCAGCTACCCTGGAGTCACTACTGGTACCTCCCACCTCCTGTAAGTAACCCCAATAAGCTCACTGGTTCACCAAGGTAGACTTGGGCAGAATAGTTTCTGTGGTTCTATCGTTGGTGATATGTCTCTAGTAAGTATACATACACGTCTCCTCAGGAAAGGACGGACAGAAGCAACACTTTGCACAGGTGTCATCCACCATGGCTGTGAGAATTGAGCACTTTCCTTCTGGAATCATAAAGGAGGAAAATTCTCCCTTTTCCTTGATGGATCTTTCCCTTCATATCTTTACCTGCAGTAGATTTTAATTTGTATTTTTTCATAACATAACCTATAACTGTTCTGAGTCAAATCTGATAGTTTTCTTGCTGACCGCTGACCCCATCCCAGGTCTGTGTCCCATGCTATGCCAGGTGCTTCTATCTCTTTCATCTCTGAATTGGTAACTGCATCATTAAACCTCTCATTACATCTCTCGAGTTTGATTATGTTGCATACAACAGTTAGACCAATACCACCAACTTCATTTAAAGAATCATTTCTTTCCCCACAAAGGCTTCTGAGCCATCATTATTTTTTCCTAGCAGCTATCTCTTTCTTAAACTGGGGATAAGACTATGGTTAACATTACAAGGCAGAATCTAACTGTGGCCTGCAATAGGGAAAGGTGTAATGTGTTTCATCATTAAATGAAGTCATCATACCATAGGTCTGCACATTTTGTTAGAAATGGATTACTTGTTTATTATTATAACAATATGGATGATGATTACATCACCAAATCTCACATTTAGAAAAAATCATGACTAAAAAACAGCCGATTTGGGAGTGGAAGGGATGGCTCCACCAGTAAGGCACTGATACTTTAAACCTGAGCTGACTTGAATTCACATCCCTAGCACCCTCATAAAAAGCTGTGCAACATAGTGCTTGCCTGTAATCCAGAGGAAAGGAGCGAAAGAGAATAGAATCTCCAGGGCTCATGCCCCATGTAGACCAGACAACTCAGTGAGTTCTAAATTCAGTGAGGGATCCTGCCTCAAAAAACTATGGTAGATCACAATATAGAAAGACACTTGATATCAATATGCATCTGTGTGCATGTGTGTTTATGAGACTCTGTGTGCATTCTCTCTCTCACACACACACACAGTTGTATAAAAAAAAAACTGTAATGTTTATAAGCTGGAAGCAAGAATTACTGTTTGATTTCTGAAGTGATTTCAAGCCATCCGGCCACATATGGAAACAGCAGCTGCTGTTCATCTACCCTTCCCACATCATTCCCAAGAGTCCACGTGTACCTGTCATATAGATGGCTTCTGTGTTTCCCCAGAACTTCCCCCAGATAAGCTCAGACCAAAGCTGGTGTCTCTCTGGGCCTGAAAACTTGCCTGGCTGCTGTGATGGCTTCTCTGGGGACTATACTCTTCTCAGATATCAATTCCAGAAGGATTTCTGGGCTATTAAAATTAATTAATATAATTTTATAATTAACTTTCATAATATTAAGCTTTTAATTATCCTGTAAGCAGCAATTACAGGGATCAAGTTCCTCTGCCACCACCCCATTACATCTGTGCAGAAATTAGCATTCTGACATGGAGTCTTGCTGCTTTGTGGAGAAACCAGAGCCCATGGGGTGAAGAAGAACTGCTCCGATTAAAGAAGTGGGTGACTGCAATATTTCCTCAATCCTCAGCTCTATAGCTGTTACTTTGCCAATTTGTGTTGATTTTTCAACGCTGTCCAAGCCAGCATTCCACTCTTACTCCGCCCAAATCTGTAGTTTCACTTCTCTCCAATGACAGTTTATAGTCTGTAGAATTTGAAGTTGTGCTTAAAGGACTTAGGTTGGACTCAAGTTTCAGAGCTGTGGTTTGTTTGGATAAGGCCTTTCAGAGACAAACACAAGCAAACAGCTGGGTAAAGGAAGTCCTCCCTTTCCAACACTCTACCAGGTAAGAGCAAATGTGCCTTATTTTTATCATATTGTAATGCTACCAGGCCATTTGTGGTTGCTGTTTTCAAATGTGGGCTATATGGAGGAAACCTTAATCAGTAAGGGCTCAGGAATGTGCTGGGCGCTATAGGTAATGGCTTCTCTTCCTTAGGACTATGTGATGTTTCCCCAGTAAAGGCCCCTTGCTTCTTTTGCTTGGGAAAGTAATGCTTTGGTTATTATTCCAAGTATTTCCTTATTTGCTACAACTGATCCATTTTGTGTTGTTGTTGTTGTTGTTGTTGTTGTTTAATCTTAATTTCCTGGTTGTGCTCATTCACTCCTGTGACCCAGCCAATGAGATGGTGTCTTCTGTCTTCCTTCCTTCATTAGACTTCTCTGGAAAGAGGCACATTGGCAGGGAGATATTAGATCTGGTCAAGTTGCCTATGAAGATTAACCATTACAATTCTCTGTCTGACATCTTTGTCTTGATCCTCACCACACGTTTACTCTAATTTGTGGACACGCTCAGACCATTAAAAAGTTGATGTCATCCCACGCTTGTATTCCTAGTTGATGGTAAACAAGGTGGTATTGCCTTGCTAATTTAGCTTTCACAACTGTATGAAAGCATCCTTTGGCAAAACTACTTATTTTCCTCCACTAATTATTTTATTTATTCATTTTTACATCCTGATTGCTGCCCCTTCACAAAGTCCATTCTTCCTTCCTCTCCCCTTCTCCTCTGAGAGAGTGCCCCACCCCTATGTTTTCCCCTACCCTGGTGCATCAAGTCTGTACAGGTTTAGGTGCATCCTTTCTCATTGAGAGTAGACAAGGCAGCTCATTCGGGGAATGGATTCTACAGACAGAAAACAGCTTAAGAAACAGCCCCAACTCCAGTTGTTGGAGGAACTACATGGAGACTGAGTTTCACATCTGCTTCCTATGTGTTGGGGGGTCTCTGTCCAGCCTATATATGCTCTTTGGTTGGTGGCTCAGTCTCTGAGAGTCCCCAAGGGTCCAGGTTATTTAACTCTGTTGGACTTCCTATGGAATTCTTAATCCCCTTTGAGATTTTTTAATCCTTCCCCTAATTCTTCCAAAAGAGTCCCTGACCTCAGACCAAAGTTTGGCTGTGGGTCTCTGAATCTGTTTCAGTCAGCTGCGGAGTAGAACCTCTGAGAGGACAGTTATGCTAGACTCCTAATTACAAGCATAACAGAGTATCATGAATAGTGTCAGGGATTGGTACTTGAGCAACCTACTTAATGCCATTTCTTTTCCCTTTTTTGTGGGCCATACCTAAAAATGGTACCCAAATGTTGTGGTATCTTGTAAAGGGCTTCTTAGCCTTATAATGCTCACCCCTTGTGCCTGAGAAATCCTTATGTGACTATAGGTATAATATATATATATATATAAATCAAATATTACATGATAATAAATTGTAATGAAAAATTAAAACAGCAATTTGATAAATTATAATTTTAGCATTTATTACACATAAAGGCATATTTGCTGGCTAATGTGATGAATGTACTTATTTATTTTCATATAAGGAATTAAATGTTGGCTGGATACCAAATATTTCAACATATAGAGAATCTTTAACTGTTTTCAGAGTTGAGTAATATTTTTATTTATAATTACCAATGCTGGGAATGTTGCTTTTCATAAATACACAAGATAAAATGGCAAAACCGTATTTCAAGCCACTGCAGAAATTATTGGGAATGGTAGCCTAATTCTCAGGCAATGTCCACTGAACACTTTTAAAGGAAACAGGTCAACAATTCAAACATGAAGTTTTAAAAAACAAAATATTTTAATACAATACAATCTAAAATAGGATTTGATACGTACATGATAAAGAATGATATAAAATATTAAAAATGTTTTTACAATAAAGTACTTATGCTTCTATAAAAGTAAAAAGTGTTTATACACAGTACAACAGTGTAATTCATTACATTCTCAAACCCGAACTGAGGTGTTTCAGGTGTCATAATTTATGTTTTGTGGTGTGACATCATGTGCTGTGCAAACTCAGAGCCTGTGTTCAAAATGCATGCTACTGTAAGGTACCTGATATGTACACACACAAGTACTGCTAGAAACACTTTGAGTTCATTATGAATTCGATTTTGTATTATTAATTTGTGTTCCTTGTGGTTTCAGAAGCCTGTGATAGCCAGTCTTCACAACTCTCACATTCATTTCTTGGATTCCATGTGGGTTTATAACCATGTTTCAGAAGCTATGGCCAGGAGCAGGGCTCAGTTATATTGTACTTGCTAGACATTTATTCACTAGCCCCCAACCTCAACTACAACTGTGTTCTAGTATTCTTGAATGCAAATAAGGTTTTGATGTGCCTTACAGAGAAAACCCATAGTTTAGAAAGTATTTTTGACTTTGTACATATTATGGGCTGTTGCCTAGAAGCTCAGTGCTAAGAAATCAACCCCATACACTAAGTAAGGTTGGTTTTTTTTTTTCATTTAACATAGCAACACTTCTTTAATGCCAGCTTTTATGAAGAAAAGTGTAGTTAAGAGAGCTGTGCCAAAAGCAGAATTCATGCTGACTCTGAAGTCAGCATCCCAAACCAGAACTTTTCCCACTTCTTTACTACTCATTTTTGATGACTGTACAGATGTGTAGAGTGTATTGTGAACAAGTTCACTGCTGCCCTCTCTTATATTTCTTCTACTACCTTTCCTTCCTGTTTCTTCTCTCCCATTCCCATGACTTGTGTATATGTGTATACCTTCTTTTGTGTGTTTGTGAATGAGATGGCCCTACAATGGCCAGATGTCTATGTTTCTTAGTCCTTTTCTTCATCTTAAATCCAATTATAATCTTTCTGTACTTTCTTTCATGATGTTCCTTGGGACTTGATAAATCTTGTGTATTTAAATAAATGTTTACTGAAAACAGTGATATATTTATAAGCTGACAAAAAACTCTATAACCAGAAGTTTAGAGAATTTTTTCTATTTACCACAGGTCAGTATGATATTGAAGACTGTAACTATACTGATAGATGGAAATGGACCATTATGTTTTTATTTTTCATTTGATTTCAATAATTGATTAAAGAAACATTTATTGGTATCCTATAAAGAAGAAAAATTTTCAGATGTGCAAAGTGAAGTATTGACTTTGAACCAAGACAACAGAAGATAGTGGGTCCAGGGTGATAGGTACCACGGAAGCAAAGATTTACACCACAGCAGAAAACAGAGCAAGGAGCTTTTGATGACGCTCCACAATGGACAGATATACATTGCCACCAATATTAATGTTCAAACATTTCCATTTTCACTAGGGTGTGTCTTGACTTACAGCCTTCATACAAAGAGGTATGGTACTATCATAGAGAGGGGCACAATACTTCTGGACAGCTTACCAGAGAGACTGGTTAAAACAGCTTTTCAGGAAGTTAAAGAATAGACTCCATTTCTCCTTTGGCATTGTGTCAACTTACGTTAAAAATGTAGGCTAAATAACACTTTTGTCCCTTTAGATATGCTCTGAAGAGTAATAGAGATAAAGGATGATCACCCCAGAAATTATGAAAACAGTAGCAAAGAATTTTTGTGCTGTAGCATAAACATTGGGGCAGGTGAACATGAAAGATAGGAATCTTCTCACGTCTCATATTTAATACTATTCTAAACCAATAAATCAGTTGTTTCATACATTTTCCCTTGTTACTTCCACTTTTCTTTCCTTCTCCTCTTCTTTCTTCCTCTTCTTCCTTCTCTCTCCCTCTCCCTCCATTTTAGAAGTCTAAAGTGTATTGTATCATTGTATGATATATATAATACAGTGATAAAATATTACAGATTGCTATCTTTGAAACAGAATTAGAACCATTAGGTAAAAATTGTATGAACTATGTATTTTACTTTCAGAGTAATAAAAGCTTTTAGATACAAATGATATTTCATGCTCAAAGTACTTTGCAGTAACAATACATATTTTCTAAATTTCCCCCTTTTTCCTTATGTCTGGACTCAAGTTTAATTCTAAATCTAGTTGGAATTTTCAGGCTAAAGTTTTTTTTTCTGAATTTCTCTTGACTTCTATCAGATATGAAAGGCATAAATATATGCTTTTCTTTTCTAATGTAGTGCTTAAGATTTTTGAGCTATCACCTTTACAATAATATAATATAATATTCAACACATATTGAAGACGAGTAATCATCATGCTAAACTCAGCTTCATTTTTGTTTGTTGGGTCTATGTAATATGTGGTTGAAAGTTAAAATGCTTCTCTCTCCTATTAATTATTTTGCTTATTTACATTTCAAATATTGTCCCCCTTCCTGATCTCCCGCTCCTCAACCCCCTCCCAGCTTGATTTTGCCTCTAAGAGGGTGGTTGCTCACTAACCCACCCACTCCCAGCTCACTCCTTCAGCATTCCCTTTCACTGGGGCAATGAACCTCCACAGGACTAAACACCTCTCCTTCCATTGATGCCACATATGACAGTCCTCTGCTACATATGTAGTGGGAGCCATGGACCTACCCATGTATGTTCTTTGGTTAATGATTTTGTCCCTGGGAGGTCTGTGGAGTCTTGTTGATATTGCTCTTCTTATGGGGTTGCAATCCTCTTCAGTAAAGAGCTTCTCTTACGTGTCATGAATTATAAAGACTCTGAGATTTCCACATGCTTGCAAACTCACATGCTACCTTTGTATAGCTTAACATAAACTAGCAGAATACCAAGGATTTCCAAATCTTAATCTATCAAACACAGGGAGATCAGCAGCCAGAGTATTGGTATCTTTCTGATAGTCTTCTGAACCATATTCCCACAGAGTAGCACAAATCGAGCCAAATAGCACCTGTGTGTGTGTGTGTGTGTGTGTGTGTGTGTGTGTGTGTGTGAGAGAGAGAGAGAGAGAGAGAGAGAGAGAGAGAGAGAGAGAGAGAGAGAGAGAGAATGACAGAGAGAGAGGGAGGGAGGGAGGGATGGATGGATGGAGGGAGAGAAGACAGAGAGCCTCAAAGACCTGACCTTATGAATACAGGCTATTTTTCACACTCCACAGACTCATAATTGGTGTCTTCCATGACAGTTCTATATGTATAGCCTTGAAAAGTATCCAACAGACATCAGTAGCTGGTTCATATGATATGAAGAAATGATGGCATTGACAATTCATGGATGATGTCACCTACCAAGATCTTTTCATCTCTCCATCATCAGGATTTTTGTTCAACCACCCCATAAATGTGTCCTGTTGAAGCACTCTGATTAAGGTAACAGAGCTTGGAAACAAGTCTGTTTGATGTTTCATTGTATTTGCTGCCAACAGGTCCCCAACAGACAGAATAAAGCCAACCAGTGCAGTGACCTAAGCCATATCTGTATTGCAGAGGTAAATGGGGAGTGAAACACAGTGGCTTCTTTTTTAACTTTTATGTGAGGGATGAGGAGTTAAACAAATCTCTGGTAGGCAGAGAGATAGGGGGAAAAAGGTATAGCAATATTCATGTGCTTTTCACTTAATCATTGAAGATAGCTGACATTCTATTTCTTTTCCCTCTGCAAAACAAAGATTTGGCAGCCTCCTCCCCTTTTGAAATGGGAGAAGACTTCTGTGGGAAGAATCAAATTCCTTTTGTTTGTCTCATTATCCAGTCGCCAGGGATATTCCCAACCAGTCAATTCTGAGGGACAAAGGGGAACTCAGTCCTCCCCACACATAAGAACACTTATGTCCTAGTGGACTAAGATGCCTCTTCTGGGTGCCCTTCCCATTTGGAAGATCTGCTTGTTGTGGGTTTTGCTCCACCTGTGCTTTTGCCCTCAATACAATTAAGCTGAGAGCTGAGGCTTGGCTTTCCTAGGTTTGTAGAGAAAAAGAATCTGTTCCAGCAGCCTTGTCCGGGTTGCATCCTGTGCACTTGTCTGCACAGCAGAGGCATTAGCTTTGATACAGATATACAAACAGTAAGTACCATGGCTTCTTAGAGAAAGTCTATGAGCAACCCTTTTGATCCTGACAACTCTGGCTAGGAAGTAGAGGTTGAGTTGAGATCCTTCTCTGAGTTGCAAGTCAGCAGTACAGACCATCAACTAGAATCCTAGAAGATTGTCCCCTCCCCTTCAGAAACCTAAGGGTTGGGCAGAGGTTTTCCATGTTACAACACACATGCCACCAATCTCTTTGGATAGCAATATATACATGTGCTATTTTCCAAGAACCTCCGTAACACCTACCAGACAGTAATGACACTGGTGATGTATGATGGGAAACATTGTGTGCAGCCAGGGTGTTCCTGTGGAGAATTTAACTTTCTTCTCCTTAAGGACATTTCTGTTAACAAGTATTGTTAGAAAATAACTTAACAAGACAATTTATTAAGAAACTTCCAATGAAGACTACAGAAATCCAGCAATTTTCTGTAATGTAAAGCTAATCAAAATAATTGAGGAAAAACCAAGCCTTATCCATGGCCATTTTTGTTCAAATAGAGAATGTGCTGGGGGCATTACCATTTATCCTTTCCCTACAGCATAGAAGATTCTCAACTTCAGAAATGCTCAGATATACAAATAACACCCACCCTAGAAATGGAGCAAATGTGGAGTGTGAGATTTTTGGAAACTTAAAACTGAAGACAGAAAGACCACCTAACACTTTAAGAGGAAAGTGAGACTAGAAGCATCTCCAGAAAACGTGGCTCCTCAGTGTTTTTCCTTCTAACTCTCATGGGAAATGCCCTTCTTGCCCAAAATAACATGATGGCATTCTCAATCACCCACATTACAAAGAGCTTTTTAAAAGATTCTAACACCATGTGCAGATTATGGCAGTTGTAGATTTTTCTGGCTCTCTGTGCGCACTCAGTATTATTCATGGCATTCTTCACTTTCCCTTCATGGTTTTCCCAAAGAATGAAATCTGTTGCTACTGGGAAAACTCTGCTCTTCTAGCACACTGGAGAATCACTGTGCCACTCACAACCACAGCCATCAATAGATGAAAATGGTTCTATCTCAAAAGTAAAACAGATAAAATTCGGAAATATCAGAGGTATTTACACTACTGCTCACATATTATATAGTTCAGTATGATTTCTGAGTATCAGTTATGCACAGATATGGAAGAGACACTCTCTATTGGAAAGTCTCTGTTATGTGAAACACGAGTATTGTGAAACCAGAGCCCCAAATATCCTTTCCTCCCTCAAATTAATTAATTTCATTATTAGTAGAAGAAATTGAACTGCAGTTGGTATTTTAAAAGGTAATAGTCTCTATCATTAGAAGCAGTTATAATTAACCTTTGCCATTGGATGTCATGAAAGCCAATGTGTTAGGAAAGGAAAAAAATATACAACTTGGCATAAAATTACTAAAAGTATAAATCCTACTTTCTTTATCTTCTTCTAAACATTTTGTTATTTTTCTTTCAGTTTTCTGAATAAAACGGTAGTCTCTCACTATGTAGGTTGAACTGGCCTACCCTTATAATCTTCATACCTCCATTTCTTTATTACTAAGATTATAAGTGTATGACCCCCACATCTGAGAATAGGGGTTGTCTTTTGACAGCAGTGACAAAGTTCACTCTATGTAGAATGAAAAATAGCTCACTAAAGGATATCCATATCATCAGTTTCAGAATTTGATGCCATTGTCTGGTATGCCTCTCTCCTGAAAACAACGCAAAACAAAAGCAAACAAACACTTTCAAAGGAACACATAAGCCTGTGAAAAGTTCATCCTGGGTTGTCTGGATTAGTTCCAAATGTCACCCAGTGTCCTTGTGAAAAGGAAGCAGTAGGATTCTTTAGCTTCACACCCTGAGTAGGAGGAGAGGAGATGGAACAAAAGGAGAACAGAGAATGGAATATATTGACTATGGAGATTAGAGGCTGACAAAAGCCAACGAATACCAGTAGTCACCTTGAACCAAATAAAGCAAGAAATCTCCCCCAGAGCTCTTTGCAGGGATTGCAGCTCTCCTGCTACTTGGAATCTATCCCACTGCTACTGATTTTGGCTTCCTGTCTTTAGGGACATAAGAGAATATACTTCTATTGTGTTCACATCTTACAGAGCCACAGGTGATATTGTGTACATTTAAAGAGCATACTTTGAGGAAAGAATGAAAGTTCCCAACCACATTCTACTTAGGCACAAAGAAAGCACTTAGAGGACACCTTGCTCTCTCTTTATCTGGATACAGAATACTGTGCATTGACTCAAATCCAAAGTGGAATTAGACATATAAAAACTGTGTTCTGCTTCCTCTTACACGCACATTATCCTATAGCTGGGCAAAATCATCCAGCACAAAGCCTATTTCATAACAAAGTATTTAATGTCTCCTGCAATTTACTGAATACTATACTGTACATGAAATGAGCTTATATGTACTCAGATCATTATAAAGTTAAAAAAAGAGAATTAAAATATACACACAAGCATTATTATGCTAGGTGATGTCAGGAAAACAGCTCTGGAGACCATGTCAATGGCAACATGGTTGACAAATGGCACAAATCTTGACTGAAGTAAAGGATCTGGGGAATTTGCTACTTTTGGGCATGGGAATTAGGAATCTGAGCTTGTTCCAAGTGTAAAGTAACTGAACAGAGTTTGAACATGTAAACAGGGCATGTAAAAACTGTCACAAACTATCTTCAACTCCCTTTGTCCCGAGGGACTTCATTCTAGCACCTTCTCCGGCTATGGCTGAGGACAAACATAAAAAGGGAAATTCTCCAAGCTGATATTAGGAAAAATGAAAGCAAGAGGCTCTTTTAGAGGAATACAGTATAGATCTAGTTCTTCCTGAGGGAGGAATCACCATGCTCCTACTCACAGCTCAGGTTACTCCCTAGGTGGCCTTCACAGAATAGTCAAAGGTGTTCTGCACCAGTCATTGAGTATTTTTCAAACATGATTTTTTTTTTTTTTTTTTGCCATGGGTCCTGACCATGTCACATCAACGTATAATGGTTCAGTGAAGACAGAAAGTTTTTTTTTTTATAACTTATGGACTTGGGGTTCAAGATGATGAAGACAACATTGTATACTCTCCTTCATGCAACAATGAGACACTGGGTACCATGTAGAGAGGAGTTGAGTTTTGACTATCTCTGATAGATACCAATTGAAGACTGATTCTTCCCTCTTCGAGGGCACATTTCCATCCTTTGAAGTTAGGATGGCAGTGTGGCCTACTTTAATTACAAAAGTATGACCTGAAGAAGTATGTCAGGTGTAATGTTCTATAGTGACTGACCAATATAGAACACATTGTCTCTGTATGGTAGCATGCTATGGAGCTTCCATTGAGTTTACCAGTGTAATCTGTTAGCCTGAGTGACATCTGAAAGGACTCATCAGTGACAAATATTTCTTTCTGTAAGTCACTTTGATTTTGAGTTGTTTATTCCCACCTTGCCTAATTAACATATCATGCATGTAATGAGTTGTCATAGCATGCCAAAACATGTACTGAGATCCTAGGAATCTATCTTGAAGTGAGACATGCCAGAAGTACTTACTTCTGAGGGGTTGCGTGCTCCATTCTGTAGCATCCCTTTGACAGTGAGCACATGTGAACTGAACCTTCTGTTGAATTGCTCATTGCACACTCCATCCTGTACATTGCCTTGTAAGTTCCTTACAAAAGTTTTGCAGCATTCTCAATTAAAACTTCAGTACACTGCTATAAGCATCATCCTCATAAGAAAACAGAAATAAGGGGAATTGAATTTTCCCAGAAGATCATAAATATTTCTCTACAGAGGCCCATTCAAATAGAGGCAGCAACAAAACAAATATTTGAAAATGGCATCCCCACAGCCAAGATGGAGAGTTACCCCACTGTAGTTCGTAGGACTTTATACATGCAGAGGTTCTGGGGCTTATGGAACATGTTCTCAGTGCCTGTAAGTGTCTCAATGTGCTTGTGTTAGTTCTTGTTTCCGTACCTATAGTCACTGTTTCTCCTCCTCGTCCTCGTCCTCCTCCTATCATCCTCCTCCTCCCTTTTTTCTTCCCTCCCCCTTTTCACCCTTCCTTTTTGAGAAAAGATCTCATTATATAGCCTGGGTTGTTCTAAGACTTGTCATCCTCTTGCTTCAGCCTTCCAAGTGCTTGGTACTGTGCCACTGTACCTACTCCTGCCATTGTTGTACGTCACTGACTCTCAGAACTACAACAGGAGGACACATTATTTTTCTTCTTCCTCATCAGAACCCTGTGATGTAGTAACCGTGGCACCTCCCGTCCCAGGTGACCAATATGGGAAACTAGGCTTTGGAGCTGGGCTCCTCTATTCAGTTTCTATAAACTGAGTAGAAATAGCAACAGAGTCAAGTCTCCTACTCAGAAATGTCTCTAGTGCTCCCATCATGCACTTGATTAATTTGTTGCATAGTCAGAGGCTTATGGAAAATGTATTTTTCTACAGTGGGAAAGGATGAGGCTATCCTGCACAATAAAGACTGAAAAAGCTCTTCACTAGGTTTTGTGCCCCAGTGTAGGGGAATGCCAGGGCCAGTAAGCGGGAGAGGGCGGGGTGGCGAGCAGGGGGAGGGGGGAGGGAACAGGGGTTTGTTCTTGTTGTTTTTTGTTTTTTGTTTTTTGTTTTGGGTTTTTTTTTTCGGGGGGGGAACTGGGAAAGGAGATGTTGTATGACATGTAAATAAAGAAAATGTCAAATAAAAAAAAGAGCTGAAAAAAAAAAGAAAAAGCTCTTCACTGAACTTCATGAATATTAATATTAGCACTAGTTGCCTCCCCCTCAGCATCCTTGTTAGTGAGTCTCTTGCAATGGGAGAAGTTCCTGTTACTCAGGGGTATGATTCTCTCATCACCTGATTCCAAGTTGCTGGTCCCTGTCAGGTGTTCTTCCCTGGAAAGATCTTTTCTCAGGTCAACAGCCTGCTTCCTATTAAGGTACCTGGACATGCAAATATAGACATTTAAGTATGCAGGTCACTTAGGAAAGGAGGACAACTATTTTGGGTAACAATTTAAATTTATCTGTGATTATAAGTTGAGGTGACTGCATGGTGAGCCCTTTTCTTTCTCACCATCTGTGAAGCCACTCATTAGCTCACCCATGTACTGGGAACGGGTATCTGCTTCCTTGTATTTTTCTCTGCATCATGTTCACTTGATTTCAATGTACCTGCATCCCTGTCTCTTTCTCCATCCACATAGCTGCCCACGGAGAGATCACTGTAGATTCTCTATGCACCTGTGGTTAGCAGAGTGAGGACAGTGCCTCTACAATTCTAAATCTATATATTTACAGGTTAATGTGTCTTTCTCATCTTTAAGGCTTTCAAGAAGGCATAGCCAACTTCTTGCTGTGAGCTGAAAGTCTTCGAAATATACTGATGATCATAATGATGATCTGATGCTACAGGAGGTAGTCTCCTTTTGGGGCATTACAGAAATTACAGAAGAAAGGAGTTTTGCCACATTATTACCAAAGATGACATCAATTTCAGCAATATTTATTTACTTTTGTATTCTCAGGTTTCTTTACATTATTCATAGACAAAGTATTTCAGCCCTGCAGCTACCAGGAAGGGAAAGCTAAGTAAGCCATGAGGCAAAAGAATGAGGAGTATGCTGCAGTTGAGATCTGTATGTGTATTATGAACTGGCCACCAGGAAGCAATACCATGGTAGAAAGGTGCTCTGAAAGGTGGAACTGGTGCACCATCTGATTTGGGAACAATGTCCAGTTGGGAAATAGCTTTCTTGACAGGCTGCTGCTGTTTTTCTTTTCTTCAGAATTTCATCCATTATTTCTGATTGGAAAATTCTTTAACACCCCAATCTAGATGGCCTCTGACTTATTTACTAATGTGTACATATTCACAAGTCAAATGGAAATCTACACAGTGGGTGCACTCTATAGCATTGGGCTTGATTCTATAAACTATAAGTACCTGGTGAGGTCAGTGTAAGAAGCTCAGGCTGGGGGCTGCAGACGTGGCTCAGTGGTTAAAAGCACTCGTTGCTCTTCCAGATGTTCTGAGTTCAATTCCAAGCAACCACACGGTGGCTCACAACCATCTTCTGACATGCAGGTATACATGCAGATAAAGCACTCATATACATAAAGCAAATAAATAAAGTAAATCTTTTAAAAAAGAAAGAAATATTTTTTAAAAAATCTCAAGCTGAAAAAGTTCATGTCTGCCTTGCCTGAGGAACCTTCTGCTATGCCATTCTTTTGAAATATTTATGTAGCCTCTCACACAGCAAGTTTTGCTAACTCCTTTATTTATCGATAATTCTCTTTAGCTTTAGGGTAATATTGTCTAGAAATCCTACCAGGAATTCTCCAACGCCACCCCTGTAGGTAGTTTCTTCTATTCTTACTTGGTTAGATTTAGAGTTACTATAACTTTGTGTATGGTGCTTAGATGGCATTTTGGCCAGTTTTACTTGTACAGTTCTTAACTGGGGTATACAATAGAATGACCCGAAAATGTAGATACACAGATTGTCTGGGTCAGATACCAAACAAGTAGAATCAGACACTTTAGGGCTATGGCAATGATTTTCAAGGAAAGCTGCAATGTCAGAAAAGGACCAAAACCTCACTGAATAACCCTAACATGTGTCCGTCAAGCTGACTCAGCTGCAATGTGAGCATACCAGGTATTACTGCTTTCATTCTTCTTTAAAGAGAGACAGGCTGAGCTATTGCTTCTAAAAATGAATAATAAAACCCTTTACAATATATACATTAATGAAAACCACTTATCACAGTGCAGAATAAGCATAGAAACAAAATCTGTCACTCTTACTGGGATAAAAATAGCATATATCCAAGCCCTCAAAGGCATTGTAAGAATTACTTAACAAATAAAATTCATCTAGGTTCCCTCTATGAGTTAGGCACTAGAAATCTAGATTAGGTTACGCATCTAGAGCCAATAATGTACCTAACTGGGGACAGTGAAAAAACAAGACACTTCAATCACCAGAATAAGGAAGGGGTTACGTGTGCTGTTAAGGGTCATAGCATCTGAAAGTGCCCAGACTAAGAGAGGAGGGAGAGGTAAGCTGAGAAGACCTGCATTAGATCCCAGGTCAACCTGAGACATAGGAGAACACGAAAAGCCTCAAGCAAGAAAGTGGTGAGACCTAAACAGCAGACAGGAAAGCTTGCAGCTAGGTGACTGTGTCAGTCAGTGTCCATACAGAATTCCCCATTCCTCCTTGCCCCTTTAGAAGGACTTTGAGGTTTGTATTGCCAGATCATATACAAGGTGCCTTTTTTATTTCTGGCAAAAGCCCATCTTTCAGTTTATATTCTGAGTATTATATGAAGTCTGCTGCCAAGCCTGGGGACTTTGTGGGTTTAAAGAAGCTGTTTGGCTAATTCTATCCTGATGGACAATCCTTTCTGTGAGCATTGCCTTCTTCTTTTCATGTGTCCCACGTCCATCTGGCTGTACTGTTGCCAAGTTGCCTCCCATTAAATCAATTCCAATATTCTAAGCATGTTGGTGGAACAGATGGACCTGAGAAATCAGTTGTGGGAGTCTACATCCAGTTTTCCAGTAAGAGGAAGTAAAAATCTGAGCTTAAACCAGCTCTGGTTCATGTCTAAAATATGCTTAAACAATTTCTTTTTTAATTTTTAGGGAAAAGAAAAATTACCTTTTCCAAGTACATATGAAGAGATTGCTCTGATAACTTGCTTGGTGTTTCTAGTAGTGTTTTATTCTTCTGTACCTCTGGTTTCTTTAGTCAATATAAATTGACAAAGATAACTTTTAACTTTTTAACAGATTTTGTTCTAAATTCACCATTTAGTCTAATTTAAGTTCCTTTAGTTATTTCTAACTAAATCTCTGATCCCTCAAGAAATGTTGGTATAGGAAACACCAGAAGGTATAAGGAACCATTTATAAAAAAGAATAAAAACCATTCACAAACTGAGGGACACATCTGGCAAGGACCCAAGTGCTGCTGTGTGACAAGGCAACATATTCAACCACTAACCTCAGAAAAGAGAATAGTAGAATAAGTTAATTAAAACTCATGCCACTGCTTCTAAAACCAGCCTCCTCATCTTAATGTTTTCAGTAGGAACTATGCATGAGGTGACTAAAGTCCACAAGCAATGAACCCAGCTATAATTTATGTGAAATATAAGCATACATAATGAAACAAAGACATTTACTAAACCACTTCTACAACATCATCTATCATAAAGATTATTATATAGTGTTAAAACCATTCTTGTGAGGAATGTGGTACTTTCATGGCTCTAAAATAATATTTCAGAGGCTAGATTCAAATATTGTAGTGTTGGAAAGTATGAATGGCACTTGATGGGTTCAGTTGTTCCCATTCTAGTTCCATGGCGGTTTCTATCACTAACCATGGATCAGCAAGATGTCATGCCTTCTGAGGTCATGAAGAGACGAGTGCTGGCCAGCAACTTCTGTGTGGATCTGTTGGTCGTCACCATATAGAAACTACAAGAGCTGGAAGACTTCATTGATTATGACTACACTATTTATATCCAGGAGGCTAAATATTTACTTCAGACAGATTCTGAATTTCTTCTTCAGTGGGTTAATGTGATAAATAAGATCAACTAGCTATTAATAAAGAAAAATATAGGGTCAGGAGGTATACTGTTCCAAATGGATAGAAATGGGCTGGTAATAAGTTTAACACATACGTGTGAATCTGGATTCTGAGTTAATCAAAACAGTCATAAAAGATAATTTTTAGACAATAAAAAACTAGATATTTTATAGGTATAACTAAAGTTTCAAATGTATGTTGTTAATTTAAGATTATATCCTAGTTGGTTTTTTGTCATCAGCCTAGACATATCTGGGAAGAAGAGCCTCAGTTGAGAAAATGTCTCCATCAGATTTGCCTGTGGGCAATTCTATAGGGCATTTTCATGATTAATGATTGATATGGGAGGGCCCAGCCCACTGTGGGCAGTGTCACCTCTGTGCAGGCATTCCTGGTTATGTAAAATGGCAGGCTGAGTAAACCATGAGGACCAAATCCATAAGCAGCACACCTCCATGATCTCCTCATCAAGCTTTGTCTTTAATTCTTGCCTTAGGTTCTCCTGATAATAGACTGTAGGCCATAAGCCAAACCAATCCTTTCTTCAGCAAGCTGCTTTTGGTCATGGACTTTTATCACACTAATAGAAAGCCTAACTAAGAGAGATTCTGTTGGCATTTAGTCTAGGCTCTGCCCTACAGTAACCTGGCAAGAGCTAGGTGTACCTGACCACCTGACTAAAGGGGGCTGCTCACCCCCTCCTCTCTCTCTCTCTTGTTCGATTGCTCATACTCTGTCTCCTTGATCCTGCTCCTCCTCTCCCTATTGAACTCTCCGCTCTCTCTCTACATGTTCATGGCCAACCTCTACTCTCTGTCTCTCTGTCTGTCTCTGTCTCTGTCTCTCTCTCTCTTTCTCTCTCTCTCTCTCTCTCTCTCTCTCTCTCTCTCTCCCCCCCCTCCCCCTTTCTCTGTCATTACTATCCTCTCAATTCCCTTCCCCATGTGCTGAATAAACTCTATTCTATACTATACTAGTTTTTACTATACTGGCTGGTCTCTCAGAGGGAAGGGAATGCCTCATTATTGATCCACAGAACCACCCCATTTCCCGACACCTGACTGTACATCCATCAAACATATTCCTTCTTTTTCTTTCTTTTTATAAAACAAGTTCATTTCAGTAAAGCTGTGATGATGTATATGCGTGTGTTGTAAAGACAAGGATATGTAAGCCTATCATTGAGGGTGTCTACCTAGACAGTAGAATATACGATCATTTTACTTTTCCTAATCTCCATTTTCTGTTTTCTGTTATCATATAGGTCTTGAAATGATGAAAACTTATTTTTAATTAAAAACCATGCTAGAACAGAATCACACTTGTGCTTTTAAATTGGCTACATGATTTGGTTTGGAGGCCATTGGCCTTGGCTTTATGCTGAGTGAGGTTTTCTTCATGTTCCCAAATGTCTCAGAAAGTCTGTTCTGTTTCCTGCTGATTTCATGGCATTTTCCAACCTAGACTAGAAAAAAGAAAACTTTTCTAAGCCTCTTGAGAAAATTCCATCTTCACTGAACTCTTGATCTTACCAGAAATAATATTTGTAAGAGAGATTCATTGCCTCTCACTTGTGCAGCCGACTATCAGATCAAAGCCCTTCTGATAAATACTGGGTGGTACATTTCCACTTCAAAATAAATTTCTAATTTAAACTTCTAAAGAAGTTTGTGAAGCTTTGGTATGATTATAACAAAGGCTTCAGAAAACAGAATGAAAGACACACTTAATGACAACAGGAAGGAGAATTGCAGAAGCCAAAACCTTCAAGTCTTATTACCATGTTTAATAGCCACTGGGAACTGAGGTGTGGAGATTGAATGGGTTCAAAAATATGTGAGTCACAGTTTCATTTTATTTAAACATTTTGTGGAAGTAATGATTTTTTTTTCTCGTAATGCTTGTGTAGGCAATAGTTGGCTTTTCCCAACAGTGCTTGAATAAGGCATTTTTAGAAAGATGTGTTCAATACTATCCAATAAGTCACTTCCTCCATTAGACAAGAACAATTTCCCTTACTCCAGATGAATGCTATTTCTACTTAACACGCTGAGAAGGAGGGAAGGTGGCCAACCAGCATTAGCATCTGAAAGTTGCTCATAATCACTTTTACATTTTTATGAGACAATTTACAACACTGTATCATTATTCTTAGAAGTAAATGGCATGAAAATTTCCTAAGGTTACCTTGCAGATAACTAAATCTCGTGGTATAAATTATTATTGTGATCTGTAAATGTACAGTACCCATGCGAGACTTATATCACAGGCTTACAATCAGGTTCTAGGGAAATACTCTGTGATCAAACACATTGATAGTTCTGCAACAGTGCAATCTGTCCATATCCTACTCAGTAATAATAAAACCTATGGGAAGATTTCATTAGATTAGGTCAGGTTCTGCTGGCTCATGGACTTTGATACCCAATTTAAAGACAATATTGAGGATTGCAGAACTACACATGGATTCTAATATTAAGGACTAGCATATGTCACTAACATGTCAGAGATAAAGTACAATTCCTACTTTTTGAGTTGAAACATAGAATCATCCATTTTATTATCCAGAAAAATGTTTAGAATGTGTGGTTTTGAAATAAATTTTGTACTAATTTTTTGAGATCTTCTTGCAACTCCACCCATATCTAGCCCCACCTTTTTACCCACCCAACTTCATGTTCCCATTTTCTTTTAATAAAACCCACTCAGTCTAGTTTATGTGGCCCAACTACTAGCAATCTGCCCTGGAGGAAGTTAATATATCATGTGTCACACAGCTGAAGAAAACTGACTTTCCCCTCTTGTAGATGCTATCAATGGTCAATAACTCCTCAGTTATGGCTAGGGCTTTATGCCCACCTCTACGGTAAGATTACTTTGTGATTTGAGCATATGCAGATCTTGTGCATGCTATCACAATGGGAGTGAGTTATACCACTAACCAACACATTGAAAAGAGCCCTACACAAGGTGGGCTTTTTATTTGATAGTATACAGTACCTCAGGGAGACACTATCTTTCTTTTATAATAATTTTATATAAGGTCCATTTCCAGATATATATGTATATGTGTATGTGTATGTGTATGTGTATGTGTATGTGTATATATGAAGTTTCTACAGTAGTCAATTATCAAATGGCACTTTTAAAAGTCTTTTATATTATCTTATATTAATTATATTAATTAATCCTTCCCATACTTTCTTCTCTATCTTCCCTTCCCTCCATGATCTCAATAACCTTTCTTGTTTTGGTATTTTCTATTCTACTTTTACACTACATTTCCTAGTTTGTTTTTTATTGCAATGTCAAAACACCATGAACAAAAGTAAGTTCGGGAGGAAGGAGTTTATTTGGCTTAAACATTCATATCACAGTCCATCACCAAGAGAAACCAAGGTAGGAACTGAAGCAGGGCAAGAATCCAGAGGGTGAAATTTAAGCAAAGACCACAGAGGAATGCTATTTACTTGCCCTCCATGTTCATGTTCAGCATGTTTGGTTACCATTCTTATACTTCCCAGGACCACCTGACAGGGAATGGTTCCACTCACAGTGGGCTTGACTCTGCTGCACTAGTCAGTAATCAAGAAAATTTTCATAGTACTTGCTAACAAGCCAATCTGATGGAGGCATTTTCTCAGTTTTGCCAAGTTAACCAGAAACTGACAAGCACACCACCTGTGTTCTACTTTTCTATGCTTGATCACCCATACTCATTGCTGATGTACTCGTAATAACCAGGAAACACACTAGATACCCACCAACTGATAATTGGATAGTGAAAATATGATACATTCACACAACAGAATATTATTTAGCTGTAAAGAAAAATAAAACAATGAAATTCATAGGTAAATGGGTGGAGCTCAATATTCACCTTTTATCCAGGGTCTTGACACCCTGAAATCCTCAGTCAAAGCCATGTGATTGAAGATTAGACTTTAGAGCTCACCATTTTAATCATCTGCATCCAGAAAAAGGTAGGCGTGTTCTACCATGCCACGTAGGCGAGTTACCGCACCTATTTTAAGAACATTCTGAGGCTTGCAAGGACTGCCTATGGAGGCCAGGAGAGTGATCCTGTCTCTGCAGGGACACCTTTTAACAGCCATCTCTTGTAAATGTTCTTTTTATAAATGGTTTTTGATGTTGTTTCTATATTTTTTTCATGAAAAATGTAAAAGTGATATTTTTAGTGTGTAATGTGGTTTACTCCACAGGATTTTCTCTCTGGTGGTGGCACACAGAACTCTCTTTTTCCTGTAGATTTGGTGTTCTCAAGATTCCACTGATGAGCCTCTGGCCTCTTCCAAGTTCCATTGACGTTTTTTTATTAGCTATGTTCTTTATTTACATGTCATATGATTTCTCCTTTCCCAGTTCCCCCTCCCAAAAAATAAAAATAAAAATAAAAAACCCAAACAACAACAACAAAAACAAACCCCTTCTCCCACCTCCCTCCCCCTGCTTGCCACCCCACCCTCTCCTACTTACTTACCCTGATATTCCCCTACACTGAAGCACAGAACCTTCACAGGGCCAAGGGCCTCTCCCTTGATGACCGACTTGGCCATCCTCTACTATAAACATGCTGCCAGAGTCATCAGTCCCACCATGTGTACTCCTTGGTTCGTGGTTTAGTCGCTGGGAGCTCGGAGGGTACTAGTTAGTTCGTATTGTTGTTCATCCTAAGGAGCTGAAAACCCTTCAGCTCTTTCAGTCCTTTCTCTATGTTCTTCATTGGGGACTCTGTACTCAGTTCAATGGATAGCTGGGAGCCTCTACTTCTGTATTAGTCGGGTACTGTCAGAGCCTCTCAGGAGACAGCTATATCAGGCTAGAGTGCCCTTCATTCAGCCTCTGCTCCATAGTTAGTCTGTGCAACTCCTTCCATGGGTATTTTGTTCCCTCTTTTAAGAAGGAATGAAGTGTTCACATTTTGTTATTCCTTCTTGAGTTTCTTGTGGTTTGTGGGTTGTTCTTCCTGTATCCCAAACTTCTGGGCTAACAACCACTTATCAGAGAGTGCATACCATGTGTGTTCTTTTGTGATTCGGTTACCTCACTCAGGATGATATTCTCCAGATCCATCCATTTCCCTAAGAATTTCATGAATTCATTGTTTTTAATAGCTGAGTAGTACTCCATTGTGTACATGTAACACAATTTCTGTATCCATTCCTCTGTTGAGGGACATCTGGGTTATTTCCAGTTTCTGGC
The DNA here is from genome assembly GCA_019843815.1 of Montemys delectorum. Lineage (NCBI taxonomy): Eukaryota > Metazoa > Chordata > Mammalia > Rodentia > Muridae > Montemys > Montemys delectorum. Next base: position 17,261 of record JADRCD010198908.1, on the reverse strand, counting down.
TATTATAAATAAGGCTGCTATGAACATGGGGGAGCATGTGTCCTTTTACATGTTGGAGCATCTTCTGGGTATATGTCCAGGAGTGGTATAGCTGGGTCCTCTGGTAGAATTATGCCCAATTTCTGGAGGAACTGCCAAACTGATTTCTAGAGTGGTTGTACCAGCTTGCAATCCCACCAGCAATGAAGGAGTGTTCCTCTTTCTCTACAACCTCTCCAGCATTTTCTGTTACCTGAGTTTTTTATCTTAGCCATTCTGACTGGTGTGAGGTGGATATCAAGATTGTTTTGATCTGCATTTCCCTGATGACTAAGGATGTTGAACATTTCTTTAGGTATTTCTCAGTCATCCAGTGTCCATCAGTTGAGAATTCTTTATTTAGCTCTGTACCCCATTTTTAATAGGGTTATTTGGTTCTCTGGAGTCTAACTTCTTGAGTAAGAAGAAGTTAAATTAATATTCAATGTATACATAAGTTAACTAACATAAGTTAGTTAATTAACTAACAAGTTAGTTAACATCCAATGTATACATTGGATATTAGCCCTCTATCAGATATAGGATTGGTAAGGATCTCTTCCCAATTTGTCGGTTGCTGTTTTGTACTATTGACAGTGTCTTTTGCCTTACAGAAACTTTGCAACTTTATGAGGTCCCATTTGTCAATTCTTGATCTTAGAGCAGAAGCTATTGGCGTTCACTTCAGGAAATTTTCCCCTGTGCATATTTGCTCGGGGTTCTTAATTACTTTCTTTTCTATTATTTTCAATGTATCTGGTTTGATGTGGAGGTCCCTGACCCACTTGGACTTGAGCTTTGTACAAGGAGAAAGGCATCGATCAATTTGCATTCTTCTACATGTTAACTACCAATTGAACCAGTACCATCTGTTGAAAGTGCTGTCTTTTTTCCACTGTATGGTTTTAGCTCCTTTGTCAAAGATCAAGTGACCATAGGTGTGTGGGTTCATTTCTGGGTCTTCAATTCTGTTCCATTGATCTACCTGCCTGTCACTGTACCAGTACCATGCAGTTTTCGTCACAATTGCCCTGTAGTCCAAATTAAGATCTGGGATAGTGATTCCACCAGAGGTTCCTTTATTGTTGAGAATGGTTTTGGCTATCCTGTGTTTTTTGTTATTCCAGATGAATTTGCAAATTGCTCTTTCTAAGTCTGTGAAGAATTGAGTTGAAATTTTGATAGAGATTGAATTGAATCTGTAGATTGTGTTCAGTAAGATGGCTATTTTTACTTTATTAGTCCTGCCAATCCATAAGCATGGGAGATCTTTTCATCTTTTGAGATCTTCTTCAATTTCCTTCTTCAGAGATTTGAAGTTCTATGAAACAGATCTTTTACTTGCTTAGTTAGAGTTACACCAAGATATTTCCTATTATTTGTAACAATTGTGAAGGGTGTTGTTTCCCTAATTTCTTTCTCAGCCTGTTTATCCTTTAGTAGAGGAAAGCCACTGATTTTCTTGAGTTAATTTTATATCCAGCTACTTTGCTGAAGTTGTTTATCAGGTTTAGGAGCTCTCTGGTGAAATATCCCTTTGATCTCCTTTTGTTGCCTAATTGTTCTGGCTAGGACTTCAAGTACAATATTGAATAGGTAGGGAGAGAGTGGGCAGCCTTGTCTAGTTCCTAATTTTAGTGGGATTGCTTCAAGTTTCTCTCAATTTAGTTTGATGTTGGCTACGGGTTTGCCGTATATTGCTTTTACTACGTTTAAGTATGGGCCTTGAATTCCTGATCTTTCCAAGACTTTTATCATGAATGGATGTTCCATTTTGTGAAATTCTTTCTCAGTATATAATGAGATGATCATATGGTTTTTTTCTTTGAGTTTGTTTATATAGTGAATTACATTGATAGATTTCTGTATATTGAACCATCTCTGCATCCCTGGGATGAAGTCTATTTGATCATAGTGGATAATTGTTTTGATCTGTTCTTTGATTCTGTTTGCAGGAATTTTATTGAGTATTTTTGCATCAATATTCATAAGGGAAATTGGTCTGAGTTTTCTTTCTTTGTTAGGTCTTTGTCTGGTTTAGGTATCAGAGTAATTGTAGCTTCATAGAACTAATTGAGTAGAGTACCTTCTGTTTTAATTTCATGGAATAGTTTGAGGTGTATTGGTATTAGGTCTTCTTTGAAGGTTTGATAAAACTGTGCACTAAACCCATCTGGTCCTGGGCTTTTTTATGGTTGGGTGATTATTTTATGGTTGGTTTCTATTACTTTAGCAGATATGGGACTGTTTAGATCATTGATCAGGTCTTGATTTAACTTTGGTACCTGGTATCTATCAAGAAAATTGTCCATTTCATCCAGGTTTTCCAGTTTTGTTGAGTATAGGCTTTTGTAATAGGATCTCATGATTTTTTGGATTTCCGCAATGTCTATTGTTACGTCTCCCTTTTCATTTCTGATCTTGTTAATTAGTATACTGTCTCTATGCCCTCTAGTTAGTCTCACTAAGGATTGATCTATTTTGTTGATTTTCTCAAAGAACCAGTTACTGGTTTGGTTGATTCTTTGTATAGTTCTTTTTGTGTCTATTTGGTTGATTTCAGCCCCGAGTTTGATTATTTCCTGCCTTTGACTCCTCTTGGGTGAATTTGCTTCTCTTTGTTCTAGAGCTTTCAGATGTGCTGTCAAATTGCTGGTGCATGCTCTCCCCAGTTCATTTTGGAGCCACCTAAAGCTATGAATTTTCCTCTTAGGACTGGTTTCATTGTGTCCCATAAGTTTGGGCATGTAGTGGCTTCATTTTCATTAAATTCTAGAAAGTCTTTAATTTCTTCCTTTATTTCTTCTTTGACCAAGTTATCATTGAGTAGAGTGTTGCTAAGCTTCCATGTGTATGTGGGCATTCTATTGTTTGTGTTGTTATTGAGGAGCAGCCTTAGACCATGGTGATCTAATAGGATACAAGGAATTATTTCAATCTTCTTGTATCTGTTGAAGTCTAGTTTGTGACCAATTATGTGGTCAATTTTGGAGAAGGTGCCATGAGATGCTGGGAAGAAGGTGTATCCTTTTGTTTTAGGATAAAAAGTTCTATAGATATCTGTTAAATTCATCTGTTTCATGACTTCTGTTAGTCTTACTGTGTCTTTGTTTAGTTTCTGTTTCCATGATCTGTCCATTACAGAGAGTGGGGTATTGAAATCTCCCACTATTATTGTGTGTGGTGCAATGTGTGCTTTGAGCTTTAGTAAAGTTTCTTTTATGAATGTAGTTGCCCTTTGATTTGAAGCATAGAGGTTCAGAATTGAGATTTCATCTTGGTAGAACATACCTTTGATGAATATGAAGTGTCCCTCCTTATCTTTTTTGATCACTTTAGGGTGAAAGTCGATATTAGAATGGCTACTCCAGCTTTTTTATTGGAACCATTGGCTTGGAGGATTGTTTTCCAGCCTTTTATTCTGAGATAGTGTCTGCCTTTGTCACTGAGGTGTGTTTCCTATATGCAGCAAAATGTTGGGTCCTGTTTACATATCCAGTCTGATTGTCTATGTCTTTTTATTGGGGAATTGAGACCATTGATATTAATAGATATTAAGGAAAAGCGATTGTTACTACCTGTTATTTTTGCTGTTAGAGTTGGAATTCCATTCCTGTGGCTATATTCTTTTAATTTTGTTTGAAGATTACATTTTTGCTTTTTCAGAAATGTAGTTCCCCTCCTTGTGTTGGAGTTTTCCATTTATTACCCTTTGAAGGGCTAGATTTGTGGAAACATATTGTGTGAATTTGGTTTTGTAATGGAATACTTTGGTTTCTCCATCTATGATAATTGAGAGTTTTGCTGGGTATAGTAGACTGGGCTGGCATTTGTGTTGCTTAGGGTCTGTATGATATCTGCCCAGGATCTTCTAGCTTTTGTAGTCTGTGGTGAGAAGTCTGGTGTAATTCTGATAGGCCTGCCTTTATATGTTACTTGACCTTTTTCCCTTACTGCTTTTAGTATTCTTTCTTTGTTTTGTGCATTTGTTATTTTGACTATTAAGTGGTGGGAGGAATTTCTTTTCTGGTCCAGTTTATTTGGAGTTCTATAGGCTTCTTGTATGTTCATGGGTATCTCTTTCTTTAGGTTAGGGAAGTTTTCTTCTATAATTCTGTTGAAAATATTTACTGGCCCTTTAAGTTGGAGGTCTTCACTCTCTTCTATTCCTATTATACTTAGGTTTGTTCTCCTCATTGTATCCTGGATTTCCTGGATGTTTTGGGTCAGGAACTTTTTGCATTTTGCATTTTCTTTGACTGTTGTGTCAATGTTTTCTGTGTTATCTTCTGCCCCTGAGATTCTCTCTTCTCTATTTTGCATTCTGTTGGTGATGCTTGCATCTATGCTTCCTGACTTTTTTCCTAAGATTTCTAACTCTAGAGTTGTCACTCTTTGTGATTTCTTAATTGTTTCTACTTCCATTTTTAGGTCCTGGATGGGTTTGCTCAATTCTTTTACCTGTTTGTTTGTGTTTTCCTGTAATTCCTTAAGGGATTTTTGTATTTCCTCTTTAAGGGATTCTATTTGTTTACTTGTGATCTCCTGTAATTTTTTATGAGATTTTTTTATTTCCTCTTTAAGGGCTTGTACCTCTTTACTTGTGTTCTCCTGTATTTCTTTAAGAGAATTATTCATGTCCTTCTTAAATTCCTCTAGCACCATCGTGAGATATGATTTTAGATCCAAATCTTGCTTTTCTGGTGTTTTTGGGATATCCAGGACTTGCTTTGGTGGGAGTACTAGGTTCTGATGAAACCAAGTAGTCTTGGTTTCTGTTGGTAGGATTCTTGCGTTTGCCTTTCACCATCTGTTGATCTCTGGTGTTAGATGTTCCTGCTGTCTCTGACTAGACCTTGTTCCTCCTGTGTAAGCCTGTGTCAGCAATTTGGGAGATCAGCTCTCCTTTGGTAAAACCTGGGTGCAGATCAGTTGTCTGTCCTGAGTCCTGGGGTCAGAGCACACCCTATACACAGAATCTCCACTTGCAGGAAAGGTGCAGAGAGGGCTTGTGGATCTATTGTCCCTCCTAGATGTGGTCTGAGGTAGAAAGGATCCTGACTAGAATGCTCTGCCACTTGTGAGGCCTGAGCCTCCTGGCTAGTCCTGCCTTAGAAAGTCACTGGAGAGAAAATGGTGGATCTCACCAGGGTCCCTGGGTTAGAACACTCCCTGAAGGCAGGCTCTCAGCTTGCAGGGAAAGGGCAGAAACGGCTCTATCCTAGGTGTGGACGGAGATTGAGAGGATCCTGTACTGGCTGCTCTGCCACTTGTGAGGCCTGTGCCTTCCAGCTGGTCCCACCTTAGAAAGTCACTGGAGAGAGACTCTCCATTGACTTTCTAAAAAAGCATGTTTATCTCTTTTCATTTTTCAAAAAGTTTTTAGTTGATACATACATCAAATGTCCTCATCCATATCCCCAACTATAGAATGTTTTGATTTATGTGGACATTGTATAATATTGTAATCCAGACAAAGAGATGTATTGTGTTTTATGTTGAAAATATCTGAAACCTTTTATTCTCTATATTTTCATTTGAAATCTTCAGCATTAACATTACCTGTCCTCATTATTCTGTATAGAAAACCACAGAATGTGATTATCTTTTCCAACTATAGCATAGCATCTGCTCACTGTCAACTCTTCTCCTCCTGTAGCCTCTGGTGACCACATTCTGTTCTCAACTTTTGTGATTTCAATTTTTAAAACTAAATAGATGGCCGGGCAGTGGTGGTGCATGCCTTTAATCCCAACACTTGGGAGGCAGAGCCAGGTGGATTTCTGAGTTTGAGGCCAGCCTGGTCTACAGAGTGAGTTCCAGGACAGCCAGGGCTATACAGAAAAACCTTGTCAAAAAAAAAAATAAGAAAAACAAAACAAAAAAAAAAAAGAAAAGAAAAGAAAAGAAACTGACTAGATGACAAGGGTCATGCAGTACTTAACTTTCAGTACATAACTTTTATATGTCATTGAACATAATATCATGAGTATTTATGCAGATACTATGTTATTTTTGCTCTAAATTACAGATTTTGGGCTACCAATGACTAGAGTTTATGATGTTTAGAAACTATATTTATAGTTTCATTATTTTCCAAACATGTCTTCTACCAACCTATTTACAAATAAATATATTTCCTCTGTCGATTAACATAAATACTTGTGGCACAATAGAGATGTGATTTGGCTTACTCAACCCCGCACAACACCCTTCTCATTTTCCTCTGAGAGAAGCTGTAAAATTATCACTCACTGCTTCAACTTTAAAATTAGAGATGATCTGGGATTGGATGAAATTCAAGTCACCAAGATGTGAGCATTCGTGTGTTGGGTCTCCTTTTCCTTGATTCTACCATACCTAGAGATGCAGCATCAATAATTAAACATGGAAGCAAAAGTACAAGGAAGGGAGCAAAGAGCTGGTCCCTGGGCATAACTGACTCACCAAATACCACCCTACTCATTTCGTAGGGACAGCTCTCTTTGCTTACTGGTATACATGAGTACTATGTTGCTGGCTTGAACAACTCATGCTTTATTGGTCTGATAGGTCTCTTGAAGTTTTATTTGAGGTCAGAGAAGCTGAAGGGCAATTCCTAACAAATATTACCTAAGGAGCAGCAGCTTAAATCATCACATAGTTTTTTAAATCTTCAAAAGGAGACCATCAAGGGGAAGAGCATGTGCAGCAAGCCTTTGTTATTCCCTGACTATATATGACAGCAAGGAGAACAGAGGATGTGGATGGGAGCAGTCCCCAGAGGACTTTGCTAAGGATACTCTCGCAGAAGAACCCAAGCAGGAAAGGCAGACTGCATTAGTCATTCTTAGCATATCAAGTGACTAGTATACTAAGAACTGTGTATAAAGTGAAAGTTTTATTCATTAATAAAAGTCTTCGCAATATTGTATACATTTTTTTAAGTGAGGAAAGTGTATTTCCAGGAGAACTCTCTAAATCTTTTAGTTCTGTAGTAACAGTTGACATTGATAGTAGTGTCTACAGATCCAAGCAGACCTGGATGTCAGTGGAGCTTCAGAGAATGGACTACTTTGCTTCTCAGGCTGCCATCTGTAGCTGGGGGGCCTGTTGTACCACTGTCATGGTGGGCATTTGTAGGGTGAAAATGTTTATATCCTTTGAAGTGAAGACACAGCTAGCTTAATGTAGTTTCATATTTGAACATAACTCAAGGTTTCCTTCGTTGTTTTTGTTTATTTATTTTGTTTTGTATTAGAACATTTTGGACTTTTCTATTAGAAACTCCCTAACAAACTTATCCACAGGGAAGGAAGGATACAAGATGCATGGATGAGGTTCAGTGAGTCAATACATTCACCATGCAAGCCTGATGGCCTGAGCTTGATCCCCAGACCCCATTTGGAAGAAGGGGAGAATTGACTTCTCAAAGTTACATCTAGATAGGATAACACTCTTTTATCCTGTTGCTGATACTTGAATCAGCACAACCATTATCAAAAACAAAATTTGAAACTACCTTATCCTCCACTTATTACATTATGCCTGAAAGAAAATGAAATCACACCATAGACATTCAATGCCAATGTTTATTATAGCTCTATTTAGAAAAGTCAAGATTTGGAAGTGGGTAAGTAGGTTCCCCTCATTGCATGTGTCGATAAAGAAAATGTAATACACACACACACACACACACACACACACACACATATATATATATATATATACACACACACACATGCACTGTGGAGCACTATGCAGGTATAAAAGATAATTCTGATATTTGCAGCAAAATGGGTGGAAATTAAGCTATTCCAAGAGCTGGACTACACTAGGCTGCCTAGGCTGGTTCCTAGGCAAAGGGAAGTCCATGACATGGGAGCTGAGCGAAGGAAACTTAAGCTTATCTTCTCAGGGAGCTAATGGCCAGGAAGAGATGTTCTTAGCCTATGATTCAAAAGAGCCAGGAAGGAACTTGCACCTCTAATGATTAAGGAAAATACCTCTGACCTTCTTTGGAGTGTGGAGAAGATGAGGAAGCAGCGACATGCACTTTCCTCCTCACACTTAGCACACCTGACAGATGGGACAGCATCCCTGTAACATATCATCTCTGTGTGCACATCAATCCCAGATAAACTCTGGTGTAACAACTTCTCATAAGATAGCCCTTTGAAACCTGGATATTTTCTTAAGCAACATTAAGCAGAGATTATATTTCCAAGTGTGAGATTTCTGTCTCCTTTGTTGAGTGGTATTATCTCCTCCTGGCATGGCCTAAGCTCTACCAAGCAGCTCATAGCCTCGGGGTTATATCTCCAAGAAGGTCTTACTCCCACCCCACCCTAGCCAGAAGGGTAATTGCTATTCTTTCTTCAGCCTGAAGGAGCAGCCTGAAGGAGTGATGGATGTATGAAATTCCCTTGGTGCAACATGCTACTATCCTTAATAAACTATCTCTAGCTGACATCAACGCAGGTATTGTGTATTATGCACACACATGTCTATCTCACACACTGTTACTTCTGCTTTACTTCTTACAACTCTATATGATTTCATTCTTCGTTGTTCTAGAGGATGAACGTCTGTTGTGGGGTTCTAATGTGACTGGGTTCTGCTGTGTGGGCGTGCTTCTGAGTTGTGGAGGCCCACCTTCTCACAGAATCTTCAGCTAGTGGAGAACAGAGTGGGAAGAAAGCTTTTCATGTGTAGAACTAACTAGAAATCATTCAGGCTTGCTTCCCACTCTGCACAGCTCAGATACTTAGAAACCACTGCTGATGTCTGTTAAAAAGATGCCCACACATACTATGAGAGAAAAATAAAAGATACAGATGACTAAATGGTCCCACTTCCTCTCACATTAATTGAAATTCCAATATACAACAGTCAAGAACTCCTGGAAAGCAGTTCTGCCACATAGATTGAAGACATGAGACTGTTTTGAGGACATGCTATGTATCGTATGAAGTAACATGTAACTGATTGGTCTAGGTTTCCAGTTTCACTTTTGCTGCTTTGATCAAACACTGAGATTAAAGGCTACTTAGGGAGAGGGGATTTATTGTGCTTATGATTCCAGGGAACAGTCATCATAGCAGGGCCATCACTGTTGTGGAGCCCATAGCAGCTGCTCATATCACATTCTCAGTCAAGAGCAGAGGGGAAGGAGCACTCCCTGTTTGCTTGTTTACATTCAGTGCAATGTCTCTCCTTATGTAGTTCAGGACCCCTGCCTCGAGAAGGTTCCACCCACAGTGGGATGGGTCTTTCCACATCAATTAACTTAATTAGGAAAATCCCCACAGACATGCCCACCAGCCAGCACAATACAGACAGTACCTCATTAAAGCTCCTTTTCTAAGTGATTCGAGGTTGTGTCAAGTTGACAATTAAAGCAACCATCACACCAGGCAACTCAATTAAAGTCTCACTTTTTTTCAGTGTAAGGAAGTGAGTTCATGAACAGAAGAGGGTAGAGAGGGAGTGGGCAGAGGAAAAGATTACCCCCAAGTCCAGAAAGGCCCTATGCCCTGTTATGTATCTGCATTTCAGAACTCATTTTGGAATTCTTTTTCTTTATAAAGCTGTAAACAATGTCATATGCTCCTTGTCATTGCTACTCCCACTAATACTCTAGGAAGAGGAAACTGGTAACACACAATGATTCAAGTTGCTCTGGACTAGTTGTTCTGCTGGCAAAGGAAACCCACTGACTGCTGCTTTGCAGCTCAGCAAAGAGAAAACTGCTAGTAGCCCTAAAAACGTAGAGTCTGATCCGTCACCAGGAACGGAGTCAAATCACAAACAGAGAGCCACTCTTGCTACATATGAGAATAATCTGTGACATAAAGAATAGCTTGGTGGCCCATGTGGACTCTGTCATAGGTGCCCGCAGCTCTGTCAGTGAGAAATGTACTCACTGGGCATAGTCCCTATTCACTCAAGGAATGCTGGGTGCATGGGTGAATCCTCAAGACTAAGCTAGTTAAGATGGGAGCAGAATTTAGAAGGAGAGGATAGGAGATAGTCCAGGTGACTTCATCCTTCTATTTTTTTTAAAGATTTATTTATTTTATGTATGTGGTACACAGTAGCTGTTGTGAACCTTCATGTGGTTGTTGGGAACTGGGCTCCCTCCAATCAGCCTCGCTTTGGTCAACTCAGTTCACTCAATCCCTGCTTGTTCTGGTCCAAAGATTTATTTATTACTATACATAAGTACACTGTAGCTGACTTCAGACACTACAGTGTACAGTGTATGCTACAGTTGTAAGCTACCACGTGGTTGCTGGGATTTGAACTCATGACCTCTTCAGAGAGCAGTGCTCTTCCCCACTGAGCCATCTCACCAGCCCTGGTTCTTTTTACTAAACTACAAGAATCTATTTACTCAAGAAAGAATAATCTAATGGCTATTCCCAATATCTGAGTCTATAAAGTATGCTTGAACTGTCTGGCAGTGGTGGTGCACGCCTTTAATCCTAGCATTTGGGAGGCAAATTTCTGAGTTCAAGACCAGCCTGGTCTACAGAGTGAGTTCCAGGAGGAAAAAGAAAAGATTGGCAAAGAAAATGGCTGGACAGTTACCTCCAAGTTGACTTCATCCTTCTGTAGCGATGTTCATACTACCAATTTCACCTGCGTCGCACTGATTTAACTGGAGATCCTGAGAGAAAGAGCTCCAAGCCCCCAAAATACCTGTCTCTATGGCAGCAGGAATGTTGGTCATTGGAAGCAGCTCATATCCTCCCGAAGAGTGAACACTGACTACATCAAAACCTTTTATTGGGAGTGTACCATGACATTGAAACTCAGCAAGTACAAATGAGGAAATCCCAAGCCCATCTCACTGTCTCTCAGACTAGCACTTGCCACAGTTAGGTCACCTGGGTTAAGGGACACTTCCTTCCACTGTACGTGTCTCCCACGTGACTCTCTGGGGTGCAGGGGTAGTCCAGCCAAGCTCCCTTCTGATGGTGACTGGGATATGCAGCTGCTTCTTTCAACAGCCGTGGCTTCTCAGACAGGCAGCTTCCGTGTGGGACTGGGAGAGAATGGCATGATTGTGAGCCCGCCACTGGGCTTTGTTCTAGATGTGACACCTACCATCCCCATCCTTTTTATTCCATACAGTAGATCCCTTAGGTCTATGTGTTATGTGTCAGAGAATATGCCTAGTTGGTGCTACAGCATGTCTGTTTTATAGTATCCCATAACTTCCTCTCTCCCTTGGCATTAAGGACCAAATTCTTCTGGTAGTTTCTTTCTTGTATCACATCAGCCTTTGTACCCGGTGCTGATGTGCTTCTAATGCCTTCTTAGCCCCCTTCTTAATAGCATCAATAAGATCATTTTTACAGTAACTTCTAACCTCTCACCTGGTTGTGCATTTGTTTATTGACTTTGCTTTCTTCATTTAATTTAAATTTTTATTTTTCTGAGACTTTCAGGTGAGTACTAAATTCTTTTCATTTTGCCTTTTCCCCTGCCAACTCTTCCCTCCTGAAGTTCATAACCTCTTTTGTAATTTTTATATTCATATATATATATATATATATATATATATATATATATATATGACAACCTACTGAGCCCATTCAGTGTTGTTCTTATGTACAAGTTTAAGGCTGACTATACAGGATTGGATAACTTTCTCAGGAAATTTATCACTGAAAAAATGATTCTCCATCTCTCAGGAGTCATTGTTTTCCTGTAGGCCTTCATCTAGGGTGGGCCTTGTGAAATTTTCATTATATTGACATGATAGTTGATGTTGTCATTATACAGGTCTTCTTTAGGAAATTGTAGTATTGAGATTTCTGTGTGTGTGTGTGTGTGTGTGTGTGTGTGTGTGTGTGTGTGTACAGACTCTCTGATATGTCTAGAAGAGCCTGGTTCTCTGACTCTTACAATTTTTCTCATGCTTCTGTTCCCTTGATCTTAGATATATGGGTAGATACATCAATTAGAGTTGGGCATATCACAGTAACTTATTCTGTGCATTTTGACCAAAAGTAGATCACTGAGTAGACTCTATCTGCTGCAAAAGAAATGTGTTTTATTAGAGGTATAATGATATTAGGGTGTAATGACATTAGGGTATAATGATAAATAGTTAGAATACAGTTGCAAATTGTATTGGTTTCAGAAAAGGACAATTGTAGGTTCTCCACCAAGGTTTATTTCCTCTTCAGTCCAGTCTCCTAGATTCAAAGGACCAGGAATGAATTCCTTCCTACAGAGCAGACCTTAAGTACAATTAGACATTGGTAAGTTACTTTCAAGATAAAAGTGACACAATTGCACACTGGAAGTATCCTACTGGGCCAGTCATTGCTGCATTTCACAGATTTTACAGATTGAAGTATTGATTGTTTTTCCCCCATGGCAGCTTATAGCACCTTCTGATCTAGTCATCAAGAATGAGGCTTCCAAATCAGTTGAGCTGTATTCCTCTAAGACCTATGTCTGAAGTGTGTTGTGTCTTTAGTAATGGAATCAAGCTGTGGAGGCAATCACGGCAGTGGTGTATATTGTGTTAGGAGTCTCTTTGACCCCCACCGACCAACATTTTGAAGGGAGGTTTCCCATACTTTAAACTGAGAGATATCTATGTCTCTTAGGTGGTACATTATCAATCTATGTGAATCTGTAAACACACACACACACACACACACACACACACACACACACAGAGAGAGAGAGAGAGAGAGAGAGAGAGAGAGAGAGAGAGAGAGAGACTACCTTTATTTTTCAAGCATTCTTATTGTTATTTATCTTTCTTTTCTCTGTATTTCTTTCCTTGCTTCACAGCAAGAGTTCATCCACTTTCCCACCTAGATTTTAACTCCCCCCCTTTCATAGCTCCTGTGTCGCACAATCGCCACCTGCCCTGTCTAGAGTTACTTTCCCCTTCCCCACTACCCTTTTCTACTTTCCTGGCTTTTGTTTTTACTTCAGTTTATAATCTCAAATCTAAGGATTTGAAGTTAAAATAAACTATAAGAGAGAACATGTGACATTTATCTTTCCATACTGGGCTTTGATGTTTCCAGGTGAAATTTTGATATATAGCTTAGTCTCTAACTCCTTGGCTGGCCTTAAAATTTGTGATCCTCTTCCTTCAGCCTCTCAAATGCTGGAATTGCTAGCATGCACTACCACATCTGGCTGTGTTTGTTTTGTAAACTGAATTTTTTATCGAGACAATTCTAGATTCACATACAGTTTTGAGAAATAATACTGAAGAATTCTACTTACCCAGCTTCACACTAGTTTGCAAAACAAGTTTGAAGTCACAACAGGATGTTGATATTAGCCTATAAAGCCACCAACTTTGTATTTTCCAGTTTGTATTCCCCAGTGTGTGTACATTTAATTCTTTGAATTTTTTTAATCACACATATTGGTCCACGTGTCTACCACTACAATTGAGACAAAGAACATATAAAAACTAAATTTGCCTTAAATGCTACATAAAATGTAACAGTTGAACCCTTTAATCCTTGGTGATGTGATTTTTCAGTCTGTGCGTATTGTTTAATATGTTGAGAACTACACAGGTCTTTCCTATAGTTTTTCATGCCAGGCAATACCTCCCTTCAGTCTCTGTTCCCAAATCTTGGCCTTATTCCTCACAATCAGAAATCTGCATTTTGTTCCTAAACATATGCCATTTCAAAAGTGTTATATAAAAGGAATCAAACAGTGTACCATCATCCTGAGACTAGGCATGTGTGCCTATGTTTAAGTTTGTTGAGGATAATCAGCAACTTTTTGAATTTCTATGATCAAAGAGAAAAAAGCACAATTCAACCACCCTGGCAATTTAGCTACTTAGCTTGAGAGTCAGGTAGCTGCATCCCCCTTGACCTATATCCACTGTAAATGCTTGTGTTGCTTGCAGCAGGATAACAGGACCCCCTACCCCAACCCCCTCAAGGCTTTTCTCTCATCCCTGGAGTTCCACTCTCTTGCCAATGAATTCTTTTATTATGTTGAGATGGGAAGTCATTGCTAGAATTAGAAAGGAAAATACCAGCTGCTTTTGTCCTCCAGGAAGAACTCACACAGACTAATTATAAGCCTGCTACCTCCTGCCCCCATGCAACTCAGACCATAGCACCTGCGCTACTGAGCTGAAATTATTTTTAGGATCTGGAATCTCCCACTGGCTCTTGTCTTGCATTAAATACCTTCATTACCCATCTCTTTTTGTGATAGCTTCCTCCCTGATCCCTGATTTCCAGCTAACCTCTCTTGCACAAAACAGCCAAATTTATCTCCCTGAAACCCAATTCTAATAATAAAATATCCTTGTTCCAAATTTGTCAGCACAAGACCTATAGTATATGTAAATTACATCAAAATCCTCCCATCCAGCCCTGAAGTTCTTAAAATCCTTAAGAAGACACAGGCATAGATATTTTAATTTAAGTGACCCGAATTTCTCTAGCCATTTAACCTGGAGACCACTGTGCTGGCTGGTCTCTTAATCAACCTTACCCCACCAAACACCAAGACAAGACCTAAACTACCTGATGAAGTTTTATCTCCCCATCTCCACCCCTCTCACTATCCCAAATTCCTTTCTGGGAATTCTAACCCCTAAGGCAAGAGTAGTAAGGTTTAGAGCCTTTGAACTATGGTTTGGTACATACCTGGAGTGTTAATATATAAAGCTGTGACCTCGAGGGATAAAAAGGGGGGGGGGAAGCTGCCTCATCCTTTCATGTGTGAAGATAAGGCACAGCAAAGATGGCTGTGTAAGACAAGAAATCAGGACCACTACAAACACTGACTCTGTGGAAGCCTTGCTTGCAGGTTGCACCTAGGGAATATGAGGAATTAATTTTCATAGATTGTAATTTACCCAGTCTCTGGCATTTTGCTATATGTATTAAACACCGACCAATGAAATTAGAATCTCTAGGGAAAAGACAGTGCATCATTTGCAAGCTGTCAGGGATGTTTAGTTTCAGACCCAGGACAAGGTGCATATTTTACATATCAAAGCAGACCTGGCCTCCAGGTTCTCCAAGCATCTCTTAATCCCTACCTGGCAAACTCGGACCCCAACCTTGAACTTTCCAGCCCAGGGGCTCGGCTGCCTTTCCTCCACAAGCTCTTCCCTATATAATCCAGACTTTTTGGTCGTTCCCTCCTTTTCCTTCTCTTCTTTCTCTGTGCATGCTCTTTCTCTCCTTGTCCCCCATGGTGACTCCCCTGATATCAATCCCTTGGGTCAGTGAACTCACCCGAGAGCAGCTTCCTAATAAATCTACCTTTAATATAATCTCATGCATTGAATTGGCTCCTTTCATCGACAGAGAAATAACTTATCAGGGGATTCACCTGCCCATTCAGGTGGAAAAAGAATCCCTAAAGCCAGCTACAATGTTAGGTGTGAAGCGCCCCATGGGCCTAGAACCAGGTATGAGATGGTTCATGGTAAATGCATCCCTCTAAGCAACACCATCATCACACCCCTATCCACTCCTTATCATGCCTTGTGTTGCCACCTGCAAATACCAGTTCACAACTCAAAGAGAGTGAGACTTTGCTCTTAGTCAAAATGAGAAACCATAGCCTAAGAACATGGATTGATTTGACCCTAAATGATGTATTCCAGAATGGAAACAGTTTGAAGAAGAAGTTCCTAACATTACTAACAGAAGAAAGTCAATATTCAAGAGGTATTTAAGTGCTTTTGTGGGAACATGCTACAAGTCTCAGATGTTCAGGGTTAGTGGAAGCTTGTGATCTGTTAATTTTTTTCCCATAGATTTTATCTGACAGTCACAAACATGTTAGCGTAGTCAGAAAGATAGAAAAAAAATGACTATTAAAAGCACTGGAGATAGCTGAGGATAAGTTTATCTTGAACGTGCAAACACAAGCCTTCACAATCATGCTACTCAGATCAGCAGTCAGCTTTGAAGATTTGTCAATGAAGGCATGACTTGTCCCCCGCCCCACTGGGAAATTGAGACCGCAGTTTTCTTTGTTGGTTGAGCACTGCATTTTGTTCATATAAAGACCAAATGTTATTTACCATAGGGCTGGGGAGGCTCACTCCTAGGGTCTGAGACTGACTAGGCAGCAAAGCAGTCTTCTGGAAAAAGAAACTCCTGATAAGGCCATCACAGAAGAAACCCTTAGGTAATATTGACTCTCTTGGTCATCATGATCTGTCGCTGGTGCTTGTCTTTTCCTGTACTATGACGCATGACAAATAACAAGAATGGTGTATTTAACACAACCAGGAGCGTAGAATGGACTAAAGAAGGCAAAGTAGTACATGTACAAAATGGGCATGTTAAACAAGAACAACAACAAACAATACTCTTTAATCAGATTAACTCTAGACTGACCCTCTTGCCCACAGTTATCTGTATTCAATGAAATGCCATCTTTGGAGTGTTTTAAATAATTTATCATCTTCTAATTCTAGTTTTTTTTTTTCTATTTGATTTGATTCCATATCTTATGTGTAGTGATTAATTCTAATTTAGGAAAGCCTGATATTTAATATATAAATTCTGTAGCTTTTTTTTAGGACAATAAATTATCTCCTCATCATTTTGGCAGTACATGGATTTTCAGGGGAGAAAGTGGCTTAGACAATACAATGATATTGTATTGTTTTGATTTCCTCTTCACCAGAACTATCTTTTCTTCCACACCAAGTGTGGTTAGTAACAGGGGTAGAAGCAAGAGACCAGCCTTGTGAGACATCAGAATTTCATAGATTGTATGGACAAAACCAAACTTATTTTTTTATTTTAGAATAAAAATGAAAGTGACACTCTGGTGTAATTTGAAGTATTGTTTACTGACTTTTCATTAGCAAATTATGTTAGCATCAGAGCCTCCAAAGCCCATGATGTCCCATGAGCGGGCCTCACAGACCTATTGCCAGGGCAACCGCCGCCATATTTCCAGACTCCATTGGGCTCACCTCCCACCTATACCTGCAGCCCCTATGTCAGAACCCATATATATGGAACATTTCTCCCTCACACTCTTTCTCTCTCCCTCCTCTCTCTCTCTGCTACTGCCCCCTTTTTCCCTCTCAATTAAACCTCTTACAATGGAACTGTTTGGGCCTAGTGTGTGGTGTGTCCTGAAGGGACCCTCAGATCTAACACATCAAATTATAAATACTTCCTAGAACTTTTAAAATGTCAGCTGTTTTCTGGGACACTGTGAAGACTCACTTATTTGGTACACATGAACTCTTTTTTTTTTTTTTTTTT
>JADRCD010198906.1:0-37849 GCA_019843815.1 Montemys delectorum | reverse complement strand
AACCTGGGAAAGGGAAAATGCACATGTAAATAAAGAAAATACCTAATTAAAAAAAAGTATTTCTTCAGAATAAAAAAAGAAACGTACAGTGTAAAAGAATGATACAAAGTACAACTGGATTACTGAGTGTCAGAAAAAACTATACATACATATATATGTACACACACATGTATATACATATGCATGTATATACATATATTTATATTTATACATTTATATTTACAATATAAATATATATAATATATATATATATAACTAGGAAGCTTTTGTATTACTTGAGATGGCAGCTAATTCAAGGATCTTCCTTAGATACAAGCGTTAACGGGGTCTGGAAAGCTAGATATGTGTTTAAAGTATTTTCCTTGTAAACAAGAAGATAAGTAAAGTCTGGAATGCCAATGTTTTATAAATGCCTAGCATGGCAATTGTCAATAATTCCAGTCTATTCTGGTAGAGCTAGTGAGTCTTCATGGAAAAAGATGATGTACAGAATAAACTGGCTGATAAGACTAGCCATATAATCAAGCCGTGTATTTAACCAAGAACACCACGACCAAAAAAATAAGGTATAAGAGTGTTCAAAGAGCACTCCAAATATGAAGTGAAAGCCTCCACATGCACACATGTATGCACACCTCCCACATGCTCATCCATGAGCCCTCAAAGACACAGGTATACTGTGCATAGCATACACCAAACATATGAAAAGAAGAAAATGGGAAAATCCTAACTGCTATAACAAATAGGCCTGATACTGGTTCTCAATCATTAAAACAATCTTGAAAATGTATACATTTCCGCACTAATAACGTTGTGTAGGTAAAAATTACTTTGAACTAGGAGGAGAGTGTATGATGGAAGATGTTTAAGGAAACTTTTAAAGAAGGAATGGGTTAATGTGCAAAAGAAAAAGGAACTTTTGATCCCCCTCTCCAAAAAACACACAGGAAAATAACTTGGATTAAAACAATACTGGAATTTTTTTTGTAGATAGTGATTCTCCAAAATTGATACCATAAAAAGGTCAAGGGATTGTCATTTAAACATGAAAAGAATACCTAATGAAGATAGATATTGGACCTGTTACTTTGTTAAAAGAAGCATATTCTTTCTTGAGGATTCAGATGCAGATGGTGTTCAATTTAGCTCATATACTGTTTTTAGATTTTCCTCTTAATTTTAGTATTAATTTATATTTGGAGTTTTCTATGGAATGGGAGCTCTGTGTGATTGTGAAGTTCCTGCTCTCCCAAATCTTCGACTTTGCCATTTTCTCACTCACTACTTGTGCTACCTTTTACTAGATTACATTCTTCTGTTTCCTTAGTGGCAAGGATGAAATCTAATTATTTATAATATCCCCAGCACCTAATGCAATAATGTGCTGAAGTCCAACTGATAACTATTGCAAAGAAAGCATAGATAGATAACAGCACACCTCAGATAAGAATATCAAAGCTACAATGTGGTGTTTTCCTTCCTTGAGATATTAGGCAATTGAAAAAGCTATTCCTTGTCTATCTCATAGAAGTAAAGGGCTGATGCCATGGTTGACATGTGATGGAGGAATAAACATCGTAGAGGCTCGAATTAACTATGTTTTGCTGTGATAAAACACAGTAAATAAAAGCAACTGAAGAAATGAGTGATTTATTTAGATTTACAGAGAATCCATGGCAGCCCAGATATGAAACCACCGCTTACATATTTTTCATACTGTCAGAAAACAGAGAGATAAATGCTGTCTCAGTTAGTTTTTTTGGGGGGTGGGGTGGGATGGGGGGTGTTGGCAGTCCAGTATGACTGCCCAGGAAATAATGCTCCCAATGATCGGCAGGCATTTTCACCACAATTAAAACGATCTGCTATGAGAAAATCCCCAGATGCATTGTCTCATGAGCTAGAAAATTTATTGTTTTTAAAGCTAATTTATATACAGTAAGTCTCATGCAAATGAAAGAACTCTCCACTTGGCATACATTTTTTTGCCTCATTTTACAGACAAGGACCTAAAATTCTGTGAGGCAATACAAATGCATTGTGGGAAGCTTCCTTCAGTCCTTGTCTGTTGCCTGCCTGCCTGCTCAAGCATAAATATCTATAGATTTTGCATAAAAAATCATAGTCTATGAAAGTGTTTTATGACATATATGAGGCATAATCAGGCCCAGTAAATCTTAGTGATTATTAGACATTAAGGCAGGAGGCAGAGCAGGAGGGGATGAGTCCATATATAAACAAAGAAAAGAAGCATTTGTGAAGAAGTAAAAGTTTGAGGGAGAATGGAGACAACACACAACAGAGGAGCATAATTGTGTCACAAGCTTAGAGGGGAAGAGGTGGAGAAAATATTGGAGGGAGGGAGGCTGAGAAGTCAAAACAAAAGAAAATGGCCAGTTTACAGAAACAATCATTTAAAAAGGAATAGACCTCCCATGAGTATTTTGTTCCACCTTCTAAGAAGGAACTTAGATCTTCCTTCTTCTGGAGCTTCATGTGGTCTCTGAATTGGATCATGGATATTCTGAGCTTCTTGGTTAGTATTCACTTATCAGTGAGTGCATACCATGTGTGTTCTTTTGTGATTGGGTGAACCTCACTCGGGATGATATTTTCTAGTTCCATCCATTTGCCTAAGAATTTCATAAATTCATTGTTTTTAATAGCTGAGTAGTACTCCATTGTGTAAATGTACCACAGTTTTTTGTATCCATTCCTCTGTTGAGGGACATCTGGGCTGTTTCCAGTTTCTGGCTATTATAAATAAGGCTGCTATGAACATGGTGGAGCATGTGTCCTTATTACATGTTGGAGCATCTTCTGGGTATATGCCCAGGAGTGGCATTGCTTGCTATTCAGGTAGTATTATGTCCAATTTTCTGAGGAACCACCAAACTGATTTGTAGTGTGGTTCTACCAGCTTGCAATCCCACCAGCCATAGAGGAGTGTTCCTCTTTTTCCACAACCTCTCCAGCTTGTGTTGTCCCCTGAGTTTTTGCCGGTGAAAAACTCACCTAGAAAAAGGTGAGTTTTTCTAGAAAAAGTACCCAAGGAACTGAAGGGGTTTGCAACCCATAGAAGGAACAACAATATGAATCAACCAGTACTCCCAGAGCTCCCAGGGACTAAACTACCAACCAAAAAGTACACATGGAGGGACCCATGGCTCCAGCTGCATATGTAGTGGAGGATGGCCTTGTCAGTCATCAATGGGAGGAGAGGCACTTTGCTCTGTGAAGGCACTATGCTCCAGTGTAGGGGAATGCCATGGTCAGGAAGCAGGAGTGGGTTGGTTGGTAAGTGGGGGGACAGGGAGAGGGGAAAGAAGGTAATATTTGAAATGTAAATAAAGAAAATGTCTAATAAAAATCTTTTTAAAATATGCCCTGTTATACCTCTACCTCCCCAAAGAATTTGTTCAAGAACAACGTGTAGACACTGGCATCTGATAATGTTTCAGTTGTTCTGTCATATGGTGCAGTGTTTGTATGTCATCCATACTCATCATATATTCTTTAAAATCCTCCCTAAGTTACTTATAGTACCTAAAACAATATAAATAGACTATATATCTTAATTATGGAACAATAGGAAGAAAATATGTATCTAGTATAAATATAAACTTTTAAAATTTTTTGATCCATATTTGGAGGACTGACTGCATTTTACAACAAATAATGTAATATGAAACCAATATCTGAAAACCATATAAAGGTGTGCATATGTAGGTGCATGTGGCATGGTATCTGTGTGGAGGAGAGAGAAGAAAACTCTGTGAAGATAGATATTTTTTCCTCCAGGTCTATGTGGATTTCAGGGAGTGCCTTCTAGATTTACAGACAAGAGCCTTCACCTACTGACCTACCTCAGCTGACCCAGAAACTTATTTGTTTTATATCTTGAATTTTTATTACCTTATTTATTGTGAAGTACAGACAGGTAAACATAATATATAATTTTAAAGTAATAACTTTACTTCCTCTAGATGACACGGCTAGACTTTATGGGTTTGAAAATGATTGTGATTGCATGAATGGCTTAAAATTGGACACGCTGTAGATGGTCAACAATAAACACTTCACTCCTCTATTTGACAAGTATTTCTTGAAGAACGTAGTTTTGCAAAAGAAGAGAGGAGAGCTATAATATCAGTTTGAATACCAAGATCAACCATACAATTTACAAATATATATGCATTCTCCCAGTGTGGGTGACAATATCTGAGTTTACTATGGACCGAAGTAGGCAGACTGGAAGCAAGGGCTTCCAAAGAAGAAAGTTAGACCACGGCTCAGAACATCTTCTCTGTCACCATGATTTACAGTGGTTCCATCTAGGGAGAAGATGAGGTGTTTTCCCCCATCTCTACTTGTTCATTGTGAATGAGGATCTTCAAAGAGTAGTTGTTAGTTAAAGTATATCTTGCTAGCTGTTGCCTTTGGCCAGGAGTCTCTTTTACCCATAGTTCTCTTCCCTTAAGGGTAGCAACTGACCCATTTACCAGAATATCTTCACTCAAAATCAACACTAAGTGTATACTTAGGATCCCCTTTACTTGATGTGGCTGATATGTTAATGGGAATTCTCTGCAGCAGTGAGCACTGAAAGCTGAAGAAAAAATGACAAAAGTTGATGCTGGAGCACCTGTTTTACAAGGACTACGGTGTAATCCTACAGGAAGACATGCTATTCATAGCAAAATTTAAATTGATTTCAATAAGCGTCTAAAATATGTCAGAATTATAGGGTAGATTAAGTAGATGATTCAAATAAATAGACGCAAAAAGTTCGGTGGGCTACTGGGCTCAGATATTCTCTCCTTTTCTTCCTCTACCTTCATTGTGTGTAGCATGACATGTATGTATGTATATATACATAAACACACATGTGTTTATCAGTGCTTGTGCACATGTGTACACATGAGTGTCGCCGTGAGGCCAGAAATCCATACCTAATATCTTCTTTGATATTTATCTAACTTGCTACTTAAGATAAGATCACTCCTTGAACAATTTATCATTTAAGGCAGATTTCATTTTTGAAACTTATTTTTTTAACACATGTTCCCTCACTGAACCTCTCATTACTTAAACCAGGGTCCATCACTGAACCTTGTTATTGAACTCATGGTCTCTCACTGAACCTGAAAGAAGATAACTTGGTCAGTGTGTCTGACCAATGAGCTTTACGTCCTTATATGTCCTTTCTCCCTTAGCTCTGGAGTTACATATGTGTGCTGTGATGCCCAATATTTATGCGGGTAATGGGAATCTGAACGTGTATGACAAGCACTTGGTATAGTGAGCCTTTTCATTATACCCAGACCTAAGTGTTTTAAAATGTCCTCATATTGTCTATAATTAAGGTTTAATCATTTCTAAAGTTACAATAGGGTTAAAGCCTCTTCATTAATTTGACCAGTGACTAAGTACTTGCTTAAACAAAGGACAATAAGTAATGTGTAGAAGCTTGAAGTCCAAGGAAAAAAATTGAACATGAACCCTTGGATGATAGAATATGATTAGCATGACAGTTGCAAAAGATGAAGGGATACTTGGATTGTCCAGAAATGTGGAAATGAAAGACTTAATATATACAGATATAAAAGACCTCCAGTTAAAGAAAATAGAGTTACATTTTTAAAGTTAACACTTTAAAGCCCTATACTGCTACTCCCTAAACCAAGATCATTCTTGCATCTCCCTTTTTCTACTTGCTACTTGGAGTTTATCTGACTCCAGTAATTACACACACAGATGTCCAGAGCAATCAGAGTTCTCTTGGAAAATGGAGAATCTGTTGATTCATTTACTTAGACTTTCCTTTTGTGGAAGAAAAATGTTGGGGCAGTTCTGATAGGTCCTACTCCCTAATTGGATCTTGGAGTGTCAGCAAAGAAACCCATGGGCCAATTGCTGGGTGAAAGGTACAGGCAGGACTTCTAGGTCCTTGGAAAAAAAGGAAGATCCAAGGAAGGAGAGACAGTGTTTCACCATGCTTGTGATGGAGAAGGTTTGAAGAGCCACGTGAGAGCCACTCAAAACTTAGTGGTCACAAAGGCCACTCCTACCAGTCAGGGGCCTTTTGTAGAGGCTGGATTGTACTAGCTACTAAAGTTTACAGCAGGGTGGAGATGCAGAACTGAGAGTATTGAGAAGGTCATGTTTTTCAGGCAGGAGATAGTTACACCCAACAATTGTGCCAAGAAGAAAAGTTGAAATGAACAATGGTGTGTGTGTGTGTCTTTTATCTGTAGATTCAAGGGATACTGGTCAGGGTCTGGTAGCATATCCTATTCTGGAGCTTAGGCAGGATAGAGAAAAGCTACATGCAACAGAATTATTGGCAAACTCAGGAGATTAAAAGGGGAATCTTAAGAAAGGATATAAAACTAGTGATATGTATTAGTGAATAAATGCACTTTATGCCTAACATAAAAGACGAGTTCAATCTATGGTAAAGAGAGAGAGAGAGAGAGAGAGAGAGAGAGAGAGAGAGAGAGAGAGAGAACTTCCCCTCACAAGCTGTTGCTTCCATGCATAGAAATGTCCACATCATACATACATACATACATACATACATACATACATACATTCGCACTTACACATATACATACATACACACATTACACATAAATGTACTAAAATCTAGTAATAATCTTTTATGAATTCATACTATAAAGTCATTGTTTTCATGTGAGGCATCTCTGAAGGTAGGACATTGACTTTGGGGGTATGCCATGGTTTGATAAGGTTTGCTTCAGACCTTCTCCTCCTTTATTTTCTTTCTCTGCTTTCCTGTAGCCATGAGACAAAGAAAATTGCAATGATATGCTATTCTGCCCAGATGATCTGGATTATTGCAGGCCCAGGCACAATGAAGGCAGATAACTTTGGACTATAATCTCTGAAACCATAAGTCAAAATAAGTCTTTTTATATTTTACTCTTTCAGTGGATCTATGTGTATGGTAGTCATACATGGATGTGTGTGTGTGTGTGTGTATGTGTGTGTGTGTGTGTGTGTGTGTGTGTGCCCATGGAAGCACAAAATTGATATGATATGTATTCCTTGACTGCTCTACACTTTTATACATGGAGTCATAGTATGTTACCAAACCCTAAGTTTGCTGATCCAGCTAAGATAGCTGGATCTCTTGATTACTTGTATTTGCCAGGGATTACAGTTGGCCACCACACCTGCCAGCTTTTCATGTGGGTTCTGTTCACCTAAACCCTGATCCTCATGCTTTTGCAGTAAATGTTTTTCCTCCTTAGCCATCTCCTCAGACACACATTTTCTCCTTAAAGTACTTTCTTTGGGGCATCAGCACACTGATGAAAGCACCCTAGGACCTGTTAGAGTGTTTCTGTGCTTATGTTATATGATTTGGGCACATGCTCAGCTTTCCAACTTGTTGGGTTGCCAGCTCCGTAGACAGCCCTCATAGGAGAGTGAAGTTGCTTCCGAGCAATCACCTCTGTGGAACTTCTATCATAAAACACATCTATGTGTTCTATGTGAGACTAGAAAACAAAAAAGGGGCTTAATTCGTCAGTGTTGAAGGGCGGAGCAGATGTCTCATGTATACTATGTAATCATGACATCTGAGTTTAATCTTTAGAGATCATTTAAAAGTTGGGTATGGTAGTGTATACTTGTTGCCCCAGTGCTGAGGTGGCAGAGGCAGAGACGGGTAGATCTCTGGTGCTCACTGGACAGTGAGAGACAAAGAGCTTCTGAGTTCAGCAAGCCAGTTTTGACTTCTGATTTCCTCATTTGCTCATGTATACACACACACACACACACACACACACACACACACACACACACACGCAAAGGGAGAGAGAGAGAGAGAGAACCTTAGACAAACAGAAGCATTTAACGAGACAGACCTAGTTTCATTATTTATGTTGTATCTAGACTATTTGTTTAATCTTTACCTTAATTCTTTTGTGCTTCATCAAGGACGACTATATAGAAATTTAACCTCTATATCTTAATGTTGGTTACAAGTTCTATAATATAAGTACGACGGAAATTTATTGAAAAATTCAATCCCATTAATAATAATTCCACTTAGGAATTATTAGTGGAATCTGGAAAAGAAAGTTCACCGTTTGTAACCAAAAGCAGTTATGTTTTGAGGAAGGTGAAAGCTTTGATGTGCCTTTTGTGCATCATATAGGAACTCGCAGGAAACACTCCCTGTTTAAAAAAAAAAACAGGAAACATTATGTTGTCATAGAAAACCCTCACATTTGTTAATAAAGCAAAGCACGTGGTTATTATTGGGGTTGTGTGTGTGTGTGTGTGTGTCTGTGTGTATACCAATGACCATGCATGCGAGAGGAAGACGTCTTACTCTATACCACTCAACCATTTCCCTTGAGGCCTGGGTCTTCCTGTTCATGTGAGCTCTTAGGCTTCAGTGGGCTCACTAGACAGCAGGCTTTCAGTATCTTCCTATTGTAAAAGCATGTGTCACCCTGCTCAATGTGGTATATGGGTACTGGTGATTTGAATCTGATCTCTGAGCTTAAGCAGCAAGTGCACTTACCCACTAAACCATCTCTTCAGCTCCATTTTCTGAGATGTTTTAAAGGATTTCTTGCTCTCTTGCTCTACTGGCTTCATCCAGTTCTCTTACAATATGTGTGTTTGTGACCAGTTTATTGTGAATAATGAGGGACTTAGAAATACCACACATGAACATAGAATATATTTCATCAATTATTTAGTATTTTGTGTATTATTATATTTATTTATACTTTTTACAAAAAAATCTATCTCCTAACTGGGGACTTTCCTCTTTGTTTTCACTAGAATATATTGGTTTTTCATTTAGTATTCATTTTCATCATATTTTTTCTGTATTGTTTTCATAGTTCGTAGAATTTCATTAATATTTCATATGTGCAGTTTTATATCCCAAAAGCTCTGATATCAGCCATCCAAACTTATACTGTAAGCTTCAACCCTTATTTCATCTTAGCATCTTATAATCATGCATGCACTGGTACTCTGAGTGAAAACAGAATGGGAAAGTGCATCTGCAACTATATTCAACATTTGCTGGGGATTATTAACATCTGCTTTCTCTTGCTACAAAATAGCAAAAATTTTTCTACATATAACATAGAAGTTTAAGGACTGTGGAGACTGTTCAAGAGTTAAAACACTTGCTGTAGAAATGCAAATGGGTCTCCTGAGCCCATGTAGAAGTTACATAGGCATACTGGTCCACTTGTGATCCTTTTTGGAACTACAGATAATATTCCAAGGGCATGTTCTACATTCAGTGAAAAATGTAGCCTAAGTGAGGATGTGTTGAGAGATCAAGGAAGAGACTATATATTATTAGTCTCTTTTCCAGATGCCCAAATGTGCCCCCTCCCCAGTAGGTGCATCTAGATCTAAGTTAACATACATCTGGTTAACTTAGATGGGTTCACCCCACACTCACATCATGTACATACAGGAAACAAATAATAGATGTTTCTTTCGGCTCACATACGGTGTTGGCATTTGCTAAGATTCTTCGTGGAGCATCATGTTGCTTCAAGTCCAGGTAGAAAACCAAAGGATAAGTGGGACCACATGGAAGAAAGACAAGAGAAATCAGAAAAATTTGGAGTCTCAATAAGGAGTCTTTTGGTGGTTCATCTAATTTAATGAGAATGGTAATGTCTTTTTATGAGTATGATATTAATTGCTTCTCATAAAGGTATCAGAGTATAGTTTTGGTTAACTTTCTCATTACTGTGACCAAAGACCTGACAAGAAATAGATAGTATAGTCAGTGAAGGATTTATCCTGGCACACAATTCCAGGATGATATGGAACACATAGCTTGCAAAAACGTAGGGCAACTAGTGTATCCTATTTAAAACCATAAAGCAGAGAGAAAGAAAGATAATAATCTTGTTCAGCTCACTAGGGTCAAATGGCAGATGTCTCTGCTGCTCATAGTATTTTCTAGAAGTGCAGGTGGAGCTGATACAACGTACTTTCTCTATACAAAGTGCTTCTCTTATCTACAACTCTAATTTTTTTTTTCATAAAATTTCAAACATTTAAAAATATCAGGATTGGGACAATCAGTCTTTTGCTGAAGCACTCTTCTTGAAGACCTGAGTCTAGATGCTCCAAAGCACATAAAACTGCTCACAATATCTCATGTCTGTGGTGCTAGTGCCACTCACTACAGGGGCATGAAAACCACACAGGAGTATCCTTGGAAGCTTGTAGGCCAGTGAATCTGGCATACACAGTGATAAACAAAGGGAAGCAGTCTTAAATATGATGGAAGGCAAGCTTGAGCAAACATATAGTTTACCTCTCTTTCAACTGAGGCTTTTCTCTGACACCACATGTGCATCATGACACATGTCACATGCATTCAAACAAGGATGCACATACACATGCATATAAACATGTGAATGCAGACACACAAAGATAAAAATAATAATTTATATATTATCCTTCTTAATTTTCACTCCACTTCTTTTTCTAAAATTAATCTTGTATTGATACATTCTGTAACAGTTGCAATCTGGAATGCTTTTCTATCAGCTACAGTTGTATAGGCAAAGGTAAATAAATAAGATTATGATAGATATGTTAAAGAAACATCTGTAATATTTCATGGAAGTGCAGTATATTGGAGTATATGATACTGTTAAAAACATAGCTATGAATCATGTTTATGGAGATTTTAAAAAAGAACAGGAAATTCTATGTTGAAACTGAAAAATGCTAAAGTAATATATAGAGAAAAGAGTATCCTTAACTATATAAAAACACACAGTTTATGGCTCAAGAGTTTGACAAAACATATGTGTTTACCTCTCTTTTTATCCAGAAATCCTGTGATGATTACAGAAGATTTACAATAATAGTAGTAAATTCTGACACCTGTAGCCATGATGTGCAACCAGGAAATAATCCCTTCTCATATCACACCAATGCAAACCTTGGTAATGTTAGAAACATGTGACATTTGGTGACTGAAATACTTGGAAGCATTTTCTGGTGACCTTCTTACCCCTGTCAGAGTGGTTGCACAGGAATAAAATATTGAAAAGCTTCACGTGACACTCCAGCTATGAGCTCTTGAGCCCTTAGCTCAGGCTTGCTGACATTTAAGGCTTTCTAGTATCTGCTCCAAACTTCCTCTTCCTCTGTTAACAATATATTCCTGTGGTATAACTTGTCCCGTGTTAGTTTCCCTTTGTGTGTGTGTGTCTGTGTCTGTGTGCCTGTGTGTGTCTGTACTGGTACATGCTATTTATATTCATTCATGTGCATGCATGAATGTGGAGACCAGAAGAAATATTCGGTGACAAGCCTGAAGAGCCATCCTTACTTATTGTTCTTTCATTTTGGTTTTTGTTTTGTTTTGTTTGCTTACT
Source organism: Montemys delectorum (assembly GCA_019843815.1). Taxonomy (NCBI): domain Eukaryota; kingdom Metazoa; phylum Chordata; class Mammalia; order Rodentia; family Muridae; genus Montemys; species Montemys delectorum. The sequence continues at coordinate 26,435 of JADRCD010198906.1, read as the reverse complement.
TGATTTGTTTTTGTTTTTTGTTTTTGTTTTGTTGTTTTGTTTTTGAGGTTTGAGAAAATTGTCCCCATTTTATACAGAACTATCAATTCAGACATACATTTGGCAGCAAGCCTATGGGGGCCATTTTACATTTGAAATATATCAGTTATGCAGATCTTCCTGATTAATGGGGCTCAAAGATAGTACCTTCTGACATTTAGGATTCCCTCAGGGCTTAACGCCCTTCTATGAATTCACCCTCATTTGGCCAGTTTTGTTGATTATGAATTTGACCATGATTTTCAGTAATATGAGGCATCTTCAAGCTGTATGTTTTCCTATATATTTCATGATGGATATCTTCATACAAGAAACATAGATGTTCAATAAATTCTAAATTGTTCTTTTATTGTTCTCTATTGTTCTTCACTATATGTCTCTTGGTTATGGTTGTACCTTTTTCTTTGCACAGAATACTCTTCCACTTATGACTACTTAAAGTAATATTTTACTTACTGAGGAGTCAGATTAACTCTGAGGTACTATTTGTATTGCTTTTTTACATAATTAAAGATTTAGTTTATAATTATGAGTATATGTCTATTTTTATATGTTGGTATGTATACATAAGTGCAAGTTCATATAGAGTCCAGAAGAGAGCACTGGGTCCCTGGGAGCCTGAGTTACAGATGGTAGTAAATTATCTAACTTGGGTTTTCATCAAGAGCAGTATGTGCTCTTAATTAATGAGCCATTTCCTCAGCCCCATATACAATTCTATTATCCTTTTCTCTAAAGCAAAATTCATGATTTTTAGACATCTCACTGCCTCCATTAGAAAATATATAATGGGCAGAACGATTGCAAGGCTGTTAGGTCTCCATCACCAGGGAGAAGATAGATTCTCCTTTTAAGATTGGCTGAGCTCTTGGAACAGCATAGACTACACAACTTTTAAATTAGAGACAAATCGACGTTTCATTAACTAAATCGAGGCAAGTGGAAAAACTCAATCCAAAAATTGTGTTTACTGCAGTAACACAAGAAACTGAATTCAATCCTCAGAATCCATGTCAACAAACTGTAGGTAGTATTAACTATTTGTAGTCTCACAATTGGGAGAGTGAAGAGAGGCAGATCCCTGAAGCTCACGAAACAGTCAGCCTAGCTTACATTTTGAGCCACAGATCAGGGAGAGACTGTGATGGAAAGACCAGGTGGAAAGCACCTGAAGTGTTGATACCTGATGTTGATCTCTGGCTTCTGTATGGATGATCATACATATGCATGTAAAGCTTCCCGTAGAGGGAGGAGCTGATACTAAAATATGGTTCACCAATGGCTTCTTGATTGTACCAATGAAGAAGGCAGAATGCAGAAAACAATCACTGCATGTAGGAAAAAAAAAAACGGGATTTCCAGGTCCTAGGAGAAAGAGGAGACACAGAGGATTGGGGATTTGGACCAAGTTGTGAAGCAGATAGGAAGAGGGCAGACACATAGGTATCTTGGAGCAACTATAGTAGGTAGCCAGCGGTGGCCAAAGAGGATGGGAAATGCTACTGTTTAGAATAGGTTAAGGATTTCTTTGTTTACCCATAGAGTTATCTGGTCAGTTTTAAAATAACAAATGTTTCCATTGTTTTCCTTCCTTGGAGCTAAAGTGGGCAGGAGAAAAGAGCAGGTAGCCGTGGTGGTTAGCACGTTGTGCATGAACAGCAGCTCCCAGTGTTTTCAGGAAGGGCAGTTATTGTTAGCTTGGCAAAGCCAGCCAGAGAAACTGGTGGTGGTCTCGAGAAAACCAACACCAGCTGGCAACTAGCAGGGCTAACTGAGACTGCACCATGGCAGCGTAGCCATGTCTTGGAGCATAGCTGGGAGCTCACGGAGAGCTCCCCTAAAAGAACAAGCATGTTTCTAAAACTACATGCTATAGAAGAAGTCCAACTTGGTAGGCGAGAATTCACGATTAATTTTAGATTCTCGAATGGATCACACAAGTGATATAAGGCTGGGAGTGGGAGGATTAGTTTCTCAGTGAGTAGAGGAGAGCCATGTGGCTCCAGCACACCAGAATCTTCAAAACAGAAGCTCAGGGGGCAGGCTCAGTTCACAGGCTCAGATTTGGCTTGCTCTGAAAAGAGACAAGGCAGCTGCTCTGAGGCAGAAATCTAGACAGTAAAAGCTGCCTGTTTCCTACAAACAGGTAATCACAGAGTACAATTCTAAGTTTGGTTTAATTATTCTTAAAGTTAGAAGGGAATACAGAATTTGCCCAACCCATGTGGGGAATTCTTTCCAGGGTTTGGGACTAGTGCTGGAAGTTTCAGCCCATCAGTGCTAGGGGCTCCTACTGTGCAAAGACAGGTTGAGCTTGGGGTAGTCAGAGAGGAAGGAAGGGCTGCTGCCTCCAATAAAAGACAGGGAGATTGCATGAAAAAAAATAAGAAAGTAAAAATGCTTTAGGGAAGTCTTGAAGTCTTGCAGAATAACTCAGTTTTTCAAATATGAGCTCCATGGGAATTTTGAGTTATATTCCCTGGCGTGACAGAGGAAGAATGAGGATAGGTTTATACAGCAAGCAAAACGTTTTTAAGGATAGTAGAGAGATTTTATGAAAACAGATATGTTTTAGGGAAGTGTTGAAGTCTTTCAGGATAACTCAATTTCTTTGAACCTGGGACCCATGGGAACGCTGGGTTACATATCCTGGCATGACAGATTAGAGAAAAACTAAGAATAGGCTTATTCAGTATTTGTTTAGTTTACTTCATTTGTTTAGAATTGTTTTAATTATCCAAATGAGTTTGATTTTGAGTTTTGTGGTTATTTTATTATTCCTCTGGGAGAGAGGTCAAGCTAAAAGTTTTTCTGGTTACTAGCTAAAGAACCTGCTAATTTGAGAAAAAATAAATGGCTTTATATATGCGTTTACATAAAAGGAGAATAGACACTGAACCCCTTCCAGAGTTACATGGATCAGACATGACATAGGGAGACCCCCTCTGTCTAGAACTAGAAAAATTCAAGAGAACCAAACAGGACAGGTAAAGACACTTTGTGCTATCATTCACATGGCATAAATTAAGTCTTACAATTGGTTATTATTGAAATTGGCTGATAAAAAGTCAGCTATCTTTCTCATGCTCAAACAAGGAGCAAAATTTTATTCATAACTATTCTTTGCACCCTTCACAGACTAACACAATCCATATAGATATCTTGATAGTTCTTGTATTCTGTTTTGAGATTTGTATATTGCATAGTGTATAGTTTTGGTGAGATTCATCCTCAGACATGTTGAAATGACCTGTTTGGACTCCTGTTGTCATGGATTCCAGGTCATCTTGCATCATTCAACCTTTCAGATGGATCCAGTCAAAACTTTAGGCATCAGAGACTGAATAGCAATTGCTGGTTTGGCTGGCTTTCCTTCCTTCCTTCCTTCCTTCCTTCCTTCCTTCCTTCCTTCCTTCCTTCCTTCCTTCCTTCCTTCTCTCTGTCTCTGTTTCTGTCTCTGTCTCACTCTTTCTCTCTCTTTTCTTTCTTTCTTTATAATGAGTGACCTTTTTATTCAAACCATTGTACTGTCAACATAAGTAGTTGAATGCCACCGAAAAGAAATCCCAGAGTCAGGCTCACCTATACATGAACAACTGAGTTTTGATTAAGGCCTAATATAATCCCGTAGAAAATAAGTTTCTCTCTTGGGTTACACAAAAACTTCTACCACAAGCCAAAACTATAAAAGAATAAATAGGTAGATTGTGATTCATTGAAACTAAAACATCTGTTCTTAAGAGAAAATTATTACTTTTATTATTATTTTTATTGGATATTTTCCTTTATCCCTCCCCCCCCCAGTTTTTCTCCCTCCCAGAAACACACTATCACATCCCTCCCCCCTGCTTCTGTGAGAGTGTTCTTCCACTCACCCACCCACCCACTCCCAACTCACCACCCTCTATTCCCCTACACTGGGACATCTATTGAGCCTTCATAGGGCCAAGGACCTCTCTTCCCATTGATGCACAGCAGTCCACCCTCGGCTACCTGTGCAGCTAGAGCCATATATACTCCTTTGTTAAAGATTTAGTCTCTGGGAGTTCTGCGGGTCTATTTGGTTGATATTGTTCTTCCTATGGGGTTGCAAACCCCTTCAACTTCATCAGTCATTTTTCTAACTCCTGTATTGGGGATCCTATACTCAGTCCAAGTTGAATAGTCTGTGTTGAAGAGATAGGGAGAGAGTAGGCAACCTTGTCTAATCCCTGATTTTAGTCGGATTGCTTGAAGTTTCTCTCCTTTCAGTTTGATGTCAGCTACAGGTTTGCTGTATATTGCTTTTACTATGTTTAGGTATGGGCCTTGAATTCCTGATCTTTACAAGACTTTTAACATGAAGGGATGATAAATATTTTCAAATGCTCTTCCAGCATCTAATGAAATGATCATGTGGTTGTTTGTTTTGAGTATTGTAATCTATTGTAGTAGATTACAACAATGGTTTTCCGTATATTGAAACATCTCTGAATCCCTGGAATAAAGCCTACTTGATCGTGGTGAATGATTGTTTTGATGTATTCTTAGAGTTGGCTGGCAAGAATTTTATTGAGTATTTTTGCACCGATGTTCATAAGGGACATTGGTCTGAAATTCTCTTTCTTTGTTTGGTCTTTATGTGGTTTAGGAATAAGCATAATTGTGGCTTCATAGAATGAATTGGGTAATGTATGTTCTGTTTCTATTTTGTGGAATAGTTTGAAGACTATTGCTAATATGTCTTCTTAAAAGGTCTGATAGAATTCTCCACTACACCTGTCTGGTCCTGGGCTTTTTTTGGTTGGGAGATTATTATTAACAGCTTCTATTTCTTTAGGGATAAAGGGACTATTTAGATGGTTTATCTGATCCTATCTTAACTTTGGCACCTTGCTCGTGTTTAGAAAATTGTCCATTTCATCCAGATGTTCCAATTTAGTTGAGTATAAACTTTTGTAGTAGGATCTGATGATTTTTGGATTTCTATGGTTTGCGTTTTTATGTCTCCCATTTCATTTCTGATTTTATTAATTTGGATATGCTCTCTGTACTCGCTGGTTGGTCTGGCTAAGGGCTTATCTATCTTGTTGATTTTCTCAAAGAACCAGCTCCTGGTTTGGTTGATTCTTTGTGTAGTTCTTTTTGTTTCTATTTGGTTGATTTCCGTCCTGTGTTTGATTGTTTTCTGTGGTCTATTCCTCTTGGGTATACTTGCTTTTTTTTTTGTTCTAGAGCTTTCAGTTGTGCTGTCAAGCTGCTAGTGTAAGCTCTCTCCAGTTTCTTTTTGGAGGCATTTAGAGCTATGCATTTTTCTCTTACTACTGCTTTCATTTGTATCCCATAAGTTTTGGTATCATGTGTCTTCATTAAATTCTAAAAAGTCTTTAATTTCTTTCTTTCTTTATTCCTTGACCAAGTTATCATTGAGTAGAGCATTGTTCAGTTTCCATGTGTATGTGTGTTTTTCATTGTTTTTGTTTGAATTTAAAATCAGCCTTAGTCTGTGGTTATCTAATAGTGTGCATGGGATTATTTCCATCTTCTTCTATCTGCTGAGGCCTGTTTTGTGTCCAACTATATGGTCAATTTTGGAGAAGATGCCATGAGGTGCTGAGAAGAAAGTATATTATTTAGCCTTCGGATGAAATGTTCTATAAATATTTGTTAGATCCATTTGGTTCATAACTTCTGTTAGCTTCACTGTGTCTCTGTTTAGTTTCTATTTCCATGATCTGTCCAATGCTGACAGCAGGGTGTTAAAGTCTCCCACTTAACTTTTGAACTGTATGTGTGTGTGGAAGGGTGCGATGTGTGCTTTGAGCTATAGTGAAGTTTCTTTTATGAATGTGGTTGCTTTTGCATTTGGAGCATAGATGTTCTGAATTTAGAGTCCATCTTCATAGATTTTCCCCTTGACCAGTATGAAGTGTCCTTTATTATCTTTTTTTGATAACTTTTGGTTGAAAATCAATGTTATTCGAATTAGAATGGCTACTCCAGCTTCTTTCTTGGGACCATTTGCTTAGAGAATTGTTTTCCAGACTATTACTATGAGGAGGTGTCTGTCTTTCTCACTGATGTGGGTGACCAGAATGTGACAAAATGTTGGGTCCTGTTTATGTATCTAGTCTGTTAGTCTTTGTGTTTTTATCAGGGAATTGAGTCTATTGATGTTAAGAGATATTAAGGAAAAGGAATTGTTACTCCCTGTTATTTTTATTGCTAGAGGTGGAATTATGTTTGTGTGTCTATCTATGTTTGGGTTTGCTTAAAGATTACTTTCTTGCTTTTTCTAGGGTATAGTTTCCCTCCTTGTGCTGGTGTTTTCCATTTGTTATCCTTTGTAGGGCTGGATTTGTGGAATGATATTGTATGAATTTGGTTTTGTCATGGAATATCTTGTTTTCTCCATCTATAGTAATTGATATTTTTGCTAGGTATAATAACCTGGGCTAGCATTTATGTTCTCTTAGGGTCTGTATGACATCTGCCTAGGATCTTCTAGCTTTTATATTCTTTGGTGAGATGTCTGATGTAATTCTGATAGGTCTGCCTTCATATATTACTTGACCTTTTTCCCGTACTGATTTTAGTATTCTTCATTTAATGCATTTGATGTTTTGATTATTATACAACAGGAGGAATTTCTTTTCTGGTCCAGTCTATTTGCAGTTCTGTAAGTCCTTAAATGTTCATGGGCATCTATTTCTTTAGGTTAGGGAATTTTTCTTCTTTAATTTTGCTGAAGATATTTACTGGCCCTTTAATTTGGGAATCTTTGCTCTCTTCTATACCTGTTATCCTTAGGTTTTATCTTCTCATTGTGTCCTGGATTTCCTGGATGTTTTGGGTTAGGAGTTTTTTGCATTTTGCATTTTCTTTGACTATTGTGTCAATGTTTTCTAAGATATCTTCTGCTCCTGAGATTCTTTCTTCTATCTCTCGTATTCTGTTGGTGATGCTTGCATCTAAGACTCCTGATCTCTTTCCTAGGTTTGCTAACTCCAGGTTGTCTCCCTTTGTGATTTCTTTATTGTTTCTACTTCTAGTTTTAGATCTTGGATGGTTTTGTTCATTTTGTTCACCTGTTTATTTGTGTTTTCCTGTAATTCTTTAAGGGATTTTTTGTGTTTCCTCTTTAAGGCTTCTACATGTTTACCTGTGTTCTCCTGTATTTCTTTAAGGGAGTTATTTATGTCCTTCTTAAAGTGCTGTATCACCATTATGAGAAGTGATTTTAGATCTGAATCTTGCTTTTCTGGTGTAATGGTGTATCCAGGACTTGCTATGGTGGGAGAAGTGTGTTCTGATTATACCAAGTAACCTTGTTTTTTGTTGCTTATTCTCTTAAGCTTGCCTCCCACCATCTGATTATCTCTAGTGCTCCCTGCCCTAGCTATATCTGACTGGAGACTGTCCTTTTTGTAATGCTGTAATTGAGTCAGCACTCCTCAGAGTCCAGCTATTTCTGTGATCCTGTGATTCTGGGATCCTGTGATCCTGAGATTTTGGGTGTGTCAGAATTCCTGGCAGTCAAGCTTCCTCTGACTCCCTGAGATCCTGGTGTGACCAAGTTCCTGGGCTTCTGGGATCCTGCAATCTTAGGTATGCTAGAGAGCATGGTAGTGGAGCCTTCTCTGGTGGTTGTGTGACTGGCTGCCAATTTTGCACCTAAGATAAACCAGGGCAGACCAGAAGGAACCCAAGCCACTGGTCAGGTGAGGTCCCTGCTGGTCCCTGTTACTCTCAGTAGTGATGGAACAGATGTTATGTCCTCCTCTAGCCTGATCCAAGGATCCTGGGTGTGTTAGAGTGCCTGCAATTGGAGCTTCCTCTGGGGGCTGTGGGGCCTGGTTTGGCTTTCTTATGGCTTAAACAAATCTCCTATTTTCCCTTCTCTGCCTTCCCCTTTAAAGACATTTAATAACCATGTTCATCAGGAAGAAGCCATGGAGATTCATCAGTCTGATTCCCTGGGTTTGGTGATCTATAAATAATTATTATAAATGTTGTCATTCTAGGAATTTAGGAATGGTCCTAATTTTGAACAGGGAGGAAATAGACCAAATTGATTTTGCAGCCATAATCTTAGTTGGTGGAAATCTTTATAATTTTGAAGTTATACTTTCTTACCTTAGTATAAAATTTTTGATACATAATTAAGGTCTTCATTGGTACAAATCTGTATATTTATACAAAATGTAAGATTAATATTGTTACCTTTAGACATGCATTGTGCCTATGCAACTCATCAGAAGAGGAGGCTTAGACCTAGTCCTTCTAACTGCTATTTCAAACTCTTTGTAGCTGATTTAGTAAAATGAGGGCCATATAGCAAACTCATGTCTCTGAATTAATTATAAAAGCATGTTTTTCAAGATATTTCAATTAGAAATAGCTGAGAGTTATATATGTATATATAACTAGAGACTTGTCTGAGCCTAACAGTAAATCTTTGACCGTTCTGAGAGGATGTTGAACATAATGATGCTCAGAAGTTACTTTTGTGCCAGGAAGCTACTGGGCAAACATCAACCATTTCATCTACAGACAATACTATACAGAGACAGACACATGTTGCAGAAGAGTTGACTACTGACTTTGTTGAGACAGAGACAGTGGCCCTTCAGTTTTCTGTATAATAAGTCTGTCAGATAGGCTGTCAGATAGATGATCCTTGGCTCGAAGGCTGGAGATAGATGTACCTGGATTCTAAAAAAAAAATGGGGAACTGCCCAGATAGTCAGATGTCTCTGCATTGGCTTAGCTTTGGAAGCCATGTTTAGTGCTTCCTATATTTTCAAGTAATATTTTGTCATTCTGAAATTTATGATGGGTTGAAGACAAGTTTCAGTCTTATAATCAAACTTAAGTTGCTTAGTAGAATTTATAAAGTAGATAACATAATTTTCAAGTGATGTTATAGGCTAAAATTCTGAACATAGTCCATGGATAAAATAATTGAAATAACTATTTCAATTAGGAAATATGGTAGAGTTCTTAATCTAAATTGAAAAACTTGTGAACTGTATGTCCTTTGTACCTCATACTTACTTGTATTTACTTGTTATGATGTTTTACAATTTACATCTGGGAGAAGGTTTTTGTATGTTTGTTTGTTTGTTTGTTTTATTTGGACAGAAATGGTGAGGTATGGGGGAGGAGCTGATACTAAAATCTGGTCCCTTAATTGCTTCTTGATTGTAACAATAAGAACGGCAGAAGCTAATTGTTTCTGTAGGAAAAAAGGTGGGATTTCTGGATCTTAGGAGGAAGAGAAGGGGACACATAGAGGATTGGGGATTCAAACAAGGAAGTGGCAGACATGTAGGTTTCTCCGGGCACCTATAGTAGGTAGCTCTGCCATCAGCAAAGGCCAAACAGGAAGGAGAATGCTACTGTTAAGATTAGGATAGGAAATTCTTAACCCAGATATTGAGTTATCTGGTCAGTTTGAAAATAATAAAAGTCTCTATTGTTTTCCTTCCTTGGGGGTAAAGGGGGGCAGGAAAAGAGAGTTGGCAGCCAGATTGGTTAGCTGATACAGCATGAACAGCAGTTCCAGTGTTTTCAGGAAGGGCAGTTGTTGGCAGCTTGGCAAATCCAGCTGGAGCAATAGACAGTGTAACTGATGAGGCTCAATGAGACAGTGGTATGGCGGTGGCTATTCTTGGTGTGTAGCTGGTATGTTTCTAAAATTACATACTACAGCCTCCCCATGCATATCTACACAAACACACACACACACACACACACACACACACACACATACACACACACTCACACACATTTGTATAACAATGTGAAAAAGAGAGGTTATTTAATGGGGCCTGAATTTATCACTATCAGTGAATCCCTTTAAGGGACTCATTCCCTCCAGACATTGGAAATTTGAAAGTAGAATGTTGAGAGTACTCTGAATGATGCCAAACAGGTAGCCATAAAAGTGACCATAGATGCTGAGGAATGTCCTCACCTGGCAGCTGGGAGTAGGCAGTAAATCCTTTCGAAGACTAAGCAATAAACCTCATAAATAGGAATAATACCCTTCACTGGGTACCTGAAAGATCTCAAAAAAAAAAAAAAATGAGGACACAACCAAAAGCTGCCATGTAATATTAGCTAGATACTGAGTCCATTGGTGCTCTGTTTTGAACTCTTTGCCTAGAGAATTGAGAAGCATACCTTCTTTTGAGGCCTCTCTAGTGTATTTTGTTACAAAGAAGCCCAAATGGATAAAATAAATTTTATGCTCTAGCACTTCCTCAACAAATTGGAGTGTGTGTGTGTGTGTGTGTGTGTGTGTGTGTGTGTGTGTGTCTGTACATGCTCACAAGGTCCTCTGGAGCTCATCAATTCAGCTACACAAGCTGACCTGTGGAATCCACTTGTATCTACCTCCCCAGGGCTTAGATTACAAGAATACTTCAACTGTTTGTTTGTTTGTTTGTTTGTTTATTTGGTTGGTTGGTTGGTTCATGTGGGTTCTTGGAGTTGAACCAGTGTCTTCACATTTATGCAGAAGTACTTATTATTTTAGCCATTGTCTTTGACCAAACATACAGTTCTTACTTAACTAAGGTAATATGTTCGAAATGGCACAAGCTATCTTTTCAGGGACACCATTGGAATCAACCCTATTGAAGGAATCATATAGAAGAGGGAGAGGGACTGGGTGAAGGAATGTGATACAACTTCAGTGGGAAGCTGAGAGGGCTGCAGTGGGCACCCAAGTGTCCAAGTGTATCATAACACTCTGCACTGTGAGGACTTCAAAGGGAGGGCAGGCTGCCGTACTACATAATACACCCTGCTCCAACTTTTCTAATTTGTTCTGTGTACTTTAGGGAAGATACCAGCATTCTACTAAGAACAGTGTCTCTCCTGTTAGAGAAATGGCTTCTTTTCATGGTGTGGAGGTGTGGGGGATACTATGACATTTCTGTCATATTTGGTGTGTGACAATCCTGTAGTATTTGAAACACATTCATATGGGGCTATATATTTAAGGTCAATATCCAGAGACTGTTATGTAGTCTGTGTGTGTGTGTGTGTGTGTGTGTGTGTGTGTGTGCGCGCGTGCGCGCCAGGGTCCAGCCTCCACACAGGATCAGAGTTCTCAACTGGGAGCAGGGATATCTGGAAGGCGCATAATAAATATACATAGACAACTTTTTGGGTACAAGCTGACAGGCAAATTTTGAAGGCTTCAAGTTTCTCTTCTCTCTCATTTTCTGCTCTCTTTCTTGCTTGCTCATTCGCTCGCAGCTTGAAGCTGCACACACTTTGCATTCTTCTGCGCACTCTGCTTTTCTCCTGTGCACTTTTCTTTTCTTGTAGTCTCACACTCATGCACATCTCTGTGCGCTCCCCTTTTCCCTCTCACAGACACTCTTCACACACATCTCACACACACACCACATGCACTCTCCTTCCATTCACACACACACTCACCATACATGCCTCACATTCTCTCTCCATTCACTCGTCACATGCTCTTCTCATGCTCACTCACCTTTTTCTTGCCCCAGTCTTTTATTGATACTCCAAAAGCAGGTTAAAAAAAAAGACATTGTACAATCATTGCCAAATCAAATTCAAAATAATGACTACATCTCACAAAGAATCAAGAATTACAATTGTTCTCGAAAGTTTCAAGCTTCCCTATTCCCAGGCCTATAGCCAAAATAATAATAATTGCAAACTTATCATTATGTAAACTTTAACTTATTATATGTCAGAGCTCAGAGCTCCAAGGCCAGCTACTTGCATTTTCCTGTGAAGCTCTAATGATAAATGACATGGGCAAAGCTGCCAGGCAATGGCCAGAAAGAATCAAGTTAACCCTTAACTTAGTAGTTTCACTCCCTTTCTGTGTCTGCACATTGCACACAATGACTCTCTATGACTCCTAGTGTTTTGACTTAATTTCACTAATATAAGATTTTACACAATCTATTCTTGCTTATTCAGGAATCACTCTCAAATGTTGTGCAACTTATTTCATAACTTCAATTTTTTTTTCCTTTCTTGGGGTCCCAATGTTGTCTCTATTTCAGTTTTTAATAATTTCTTCAAACTATCTTTGCAAGTCAAGCATTAATCTTGAACTGCTATTGTGCAGTTATTATATTGTTTCCAAGATGAGAACACATAGCATGCACCTGGCCATTAGGACTGTGCTGTGCCTCAATTTTAATTGTTTAAGAATCATTACATCAAGGAACATCTAGTTTCACAGAATTCACCAAAGCATAAGGAGAAAGAAATAAAAAGTCAGATATAATAGAATAATTATGCACACCAAGGCTAACTGAAAAGCAGTCATGCACAAATGAAATCCATACAGCTGTTGTCCAGGGCTAAGGTTAGGAGAAATGGGAACAAATGTTTTTGTTGCTGCTTTTGTTTTTTGTTTTTTGTTTTTTCCAAAAAGCTTCTGCTGGCTACTGAGATGTCTCCATCCCTGCCTACCCCAGGTAGTCTCTTATTTCAGATGGTGTGTCCCCTGGAGGGATGTGTCTCCTGCTTTGCAGGGTCCCAAACACCATCCTTTTCTTGGGATTATGTATATATTGTGTGTGTGTTTGTGTCTCTCTGTCTTTCTGTATTCCGTTGTCTGTCAGCATGCTTGGAAGTGCATTTGTATAGAAGAAAAAGACCACCCTGGCAGGCAGTCATTCATCAAGCATTGTCAGCCTTGCTTTCAGAGACAGGGTTTTTCATTCCTCTGCAGTTCTACAAATACAATAGTCATCTGACAAGTAAATGCTGAAGGTTGATCTCCTGTATGTGCATATTTAAATAATCTAGACTGGCTGGTTGGCAAACTTGGGGATCTAGTCACTGTCTAGAATTTTAAATAAAATAATGGAACAGAGATGAGGTGTCATAGGGGTTCTACCACTTTTGCTCTTTTTTCCTCATTTATACTCATTCCATTTATTCCCCACCCATGATTTTCAGGGACTGATGAGTGCTTTGCTGTCAGAGCAAAAGCACTGGAGAATCAGAAAATGTTATCCTGTGAGGATGTGCTGCTGCCGACAGTAGAGTGGTAGAAAGGCCTTATCCCTGTGTCCATCAGCATTGATAGAAGTACAGTGGGGTTTACAGACATCCTCATTCCCAGATTATTGGTTGATGTTTGTCATAGGAACTGCAGTAGCGAGAAAAGCTCAATGAGATGCTAGGACTTCATTTTCTGAAGTAACAGCTGAGTACAGCCTGTCAGGGAAGACGGACATCTGGTTAGCTCACTCCAGTTACTTTATTCAAACATCGTCCAAGGTTAGTTTGGGCTGGGAAAGGTTCCATCTATTAAAGTTATCTCCCCCTTTGCTGTGTATGAGGGCAGATAACCCACGCAAATCTCAGTCTCTTTTGACCATGGCTAACCATAATCACAAGAATGAATTCCAGGTTTGCCAGAAGTATCTTATGACCAAGAGTAGTGTAGCTGGCCGGGTGGTGGTGGCACATGCCTTTAATCCCAGCACTTGGAAGACAGGGGCAGGCAGATTTCTGAGTTCAAGGCCAGCCTGGTCTACAGAATGAGTTCCAGGACAGCCAGTGCTACTCAGAGAAACCCTGTCTCGAAAAGCAAACAACAACAACAACAAAAGAGCAGTGCAGCTGCAAGCTCTCATGTAGTACCAAGTGCAGACCTTCCAGAGAGACAACTTTTCTTCATGGTTTGAACTGTCTCATAAGAATCTCTCACCCTTTGCTGATTGACCCAGACATAGCAAAGCCTTTGCTGAAACATTTCACTCAAAGCTCAACACAAATGCTTCAGTATACATTTTATTTAAATGCAAATATAAACACTTTTTGTACACACCACTATACCAGATTTGTTATCTCTCTCTCTCTCTCTCTCTCTCTCTCTCTCTCTCTCTCTCTCTCCCAAGAAGTTTATCTTTTTTTAAATACTCCCAATCATTTGTCTTAAAACTTCCAATGCTTCCCATAGTTCATACAAACTCTACAGACTACTCCGATTATCTCATTAACATCTCATCCATCTCATTGACCAGAAAAGTCACCAATAGTATCTGGTTTAATTTTATAATTCAAACAATTTTATACATGAAGAACATGTTATTATAGATGTCCATTTTTGTAGATTTATTCACTGAGTAAACAGTGACTTGTATTTCTCAGGAAAACACTGTTTGACTTTAATGCATGCATAAGAAAAGGCAATATGTGTATATCCAGGAAATCTGATGAACCCATGCACTTTAGTTTGCACATCATCCTTAATAGAAGAACTACTCACTAATGCATCATACAGGATGGCTCCTATCATGTTGTGAATGGACAAGAATAAGTTTAGCTCCTAGTTGTTTAAATGACTTGGAAATATGTTTTGGGTCCAAGGCCTAGCTCAACTGGTAAAGTGTTTCCTAAGCATAGAGGGAAAGATATGCTGGGATCCTGGATTTTTTGGTTTCAGGCACTTAAAATACCAGAACTGGAGAGGCAGAAAGGCAAAGACACTCATATCTTCTGGAAGTCAGTCAGCTAAGCCTACTATGTGAGTAGCAAGCCAGTGAGAAACCTTGCCTCAAACATTAAGGGGGAGAATGCTTGAAGGATGACATGTGATGTCGTTTTGGCCTCTATACACATGTATATGCATACCGATACACGCCTGAGTCCACATAAGCTGAAACATATGAACTTACATTTGTGTGGAGCACACACACACACACACACACACACACACACACAAAGACACACAGACATTCATACACACAGAGAGAGAGAAAGAAAAAGAGAGAGGAAGAAAGAGAGAGAGAGAGAGAAGGAGAGAGAGTGGGAGAAAGAGAGAGGTAAGGTTACAGAGACAGAGATGGAATTAGAGACAATGTCCAACAGATAAAAATAGAGTAAGAGTCAGAGAGACAAATACAAAGTTCTTCCAGCAATTATCATGTAAATCTTGAACTTCCAGCATGTTCTTATTCAAGCATAGAATTGAAAAATGTGCTCAGCTGGATACAGCGTTTGACAACTATGATGCAGGAAAAACACAAAGACAAATACTTCTGGTTATATTGAGCTTGGATGAAGTTTATTTGTGCCCATCAATTGAAGCCTTTGTTCATTCAGTAATGTAGAATTTACAGAGGAATAGTGTGTACAGAGATTCAAAATACAAACCTTGCCTTAATGGCATGGATTTTCAGGAGAATGAAGGTTTATCACAGAGCAAGAAGAAAGCCTCTGAAAAATCAGTTCAGAGAAGAGAAGCTACAGCAGAATTGAAATAAGATACAGATTCAGATACAAACCCAGACCAGAAGAGGTAGCCAGTTACCTTTCTCATCACAGGTACTCTATTTGACTTCAGGCTCCTGGGAACAAGCCAGGCACAGGACCAACAAAAAGTACCCATTGCTGGTAGAAATCAGGATGGATCTATTACAGTGAGAATGAAATCTGCTTCTACATGGAAGCTAGCTATTGCTGTCTGCTTTAAGAGGTATTCAATTTGGTAGGTAAATCACCTGGTGGCCAAAAGGCTCCTCAGGAAGGAGAGCAGACATTAAGTTATGCTAAAGAGTTAAAAGGAATGATTATCCCTTGGTGAGATAATTACATTCCTTTACAGATTCACCACCCTCACCTGCAGTTATAACATGACCTTTGTGGCTGCCATGAAGTTCTGTTGAGTCTCCCAACCTTCCTGAATTCTGATTTAAAAAGGCTTAGCCCTTTTGTCCAGCACTTTCTGCTGGGACCGACTGCTAGGTAGCCTACTCTCCTGAAGACATTGCAGCTTGAAGAATCCCAGGAAATCAGCTGCATTCAAGGCAATTGGTAAGTATCCTCCCAAAGTCTCAGAGCAGCTGCTGGGAGCCCAATGGTCTTGGAACCCATCACTCACAAAAACACCAGCACCCATCCACCAAAACACCCATACCCTGAACTCCACTCCCCATCTGGCCATTACTTTCTGTCAGGGCAGACTGCAAGCTATTCTGTTCCACTGAGGACACCACAGCCTGAGGTATCCCAGGAGTTCCTCTGCACACAAGGAAACAGGGTAACTGACATCATAGTCGGAAGGCCTCCTAGGGTGTGCAGGACAACTGATCCAACAGACTGAAACCTTCCGTGGTGCTCTGCTACACACAGGAAAACAGAAACCCCAGTCTATAGGCACTTCTAGAGAAGAGCTTCAGACAGGGCAACAGCTTGACTGCTCCTCTGAAGATCCCACAGTCAGAAGGCCCCACAGGAGGTCTGCTACAGCCAGGGCCACAGTCTACCAGGAGACCTGAAGTAACCCAGGGACAAAAGAGGCAGAGTCCAGGGAGAGTCACCCAGAGTAGCAAACACCAGGGATAACCAGATGGTGATAAGCAAGTACAAGGACATAAGCAACAAAAGCCAATATGCATTGGCATCATCAGAACCCAATTCACCCACCACAGCAAGCCCTGAATACAGCATCACATCTCAAAATCAGGAAGCTGACCTAAAATCCTATCTTATGAGGATAATAAAGTCCTTTAAGGAGGATATAAGTAACTTACTGAAATAAATACAGGTAAACAGGTAGAAACCCTTAAAGAGTAAACAAATAAATCCCTTAAAGAAATACAGAAAAACACAATCAAACATATGAAGGAATTGAATAAAATGGTCCAAGACCTAAAAGGGCAGTAGAAACAATAAAGAAACCACAAATTGAGGCAATCCTGGAAATGGAAATCCTAAGAAAGATGTCAGGAATTACAGATGGAATCACCAACAAAATACCAGAGATAAAGGAATCTCAGGTGTAGAAATACCATAGAACAGATTGATACAACTGTCAAAGAAAATTCAAAACATAAAAAACCATAACCCAAAATGTCCAGGAAATTCAGGACACAATGAAAAGACCAAATGTAAGAATAACTGAAATAGAGGAGAACGAAGATTCCCAGTTCAAAGGACAACATCTTCAACAAAATCATAGAAGAAAACATCATCAACATAAAGAGAGAGAGAGGTGGCAATACATGTAAATAAGCCTACAGAACACCAAAAAAAAAAAAAAAAAGGGATGAGAAAATAAAATCCTCATGTCATATAAAAATCAAAACACTGAACCCTCTGAACAAAGAAAGAATATTAAAAGCTTCAAGGGAAGAGAGCCAAGTAACATAAAAGTAGACTTATCAGAATTATTCCAAGGTTCTCAAGATAGACACTAAAAGCCAGAAGAGCCTTGGCTGAGGTCATACAGACTCTAAGAGCACACAAATTCCAGCTCTGGCTATTATACCCAGCAAAACTCTCAATCAACATAGATGAAGAAAACAAAATATTCCAGGACAAAAACAAAATTCAAACAGTTTGAATTTATCTATCTACAGTCCAGTTCTACAGAGGAATCTAGGTGGAAAACTCCAACAAAAGGGGGGTGCCTACACCAAAGAAAAGACAGGATGCTAATCATCTTACTACTACAAAATCCTATATTCAACAAAACTGGAAAATCTAGATGAAATGGATAGTTTTCTAGACAGACAAAATATAACAAAAATAAATCAAGAGCAGGCAAACTATCTAAACAGGCCCATATTTCATAAGGAAATAGAAGAAGGCATTTAAAAAATCCCAAGTAAAAAAAATCCCAGCACCAGATGGCTTTAGTGCAGAATTCTAGCAGACTTCAAAGAAAACCTAATACCAGTATTCATCAAACTAGTCCATAAAATAGAAACAGAAGGAATATTATCTAATTCATTCTATGAATATGAAGCCAAAATTACTCTGATACCTAATCCACACAAAGATGTAACAAGAAAGAGGAACTTCAGACCAATTTCACTTATGAATATTGATGCAGAAATACTCAATAAAATTCTTGCAAACTGAATCCAAGAACAAATGAAAACCATCATTTACCACAATCAAGTAGGTTTCTTCTCAGGGATACAAGGTTGGTTCAATATATGGAAATCCATTAAAGTATTCCACTATAATGAACAAACTCAACGGAAAAAAATCACATGATCATCTCCTTAGGTGCTGCAAAAGCATTTGACAAAATACAATATGCCTTCATGTTAAAGTATTGAAGATATTTGTAATTCAAGGCCAATACCTAAACAGCAAAAACAATTTACTGCAAATCACAGCCAATATTAAATTAAATGGAGACATACTTGAAGCAATCAGACTAAAATCAAGGACAAGACATGGATGTTCACTTATGTAATATCTATTCAATATAGTACTCAAAGATCTAGCTCATGCAATAAGACAATACAATGAGATCTAGCGGATAAAAATTGACAAAGAAAAAGTCAAGGTATCACTATTTGCATATGGTATGGTATTGTCAGATTCAGTGTGGGTCCCTCACTCAAGAAGAATCAGGAGGGAGATTGCTGAAAATTGCATGAGGTTTTTATTGAACTAGTATACTAGGGTCGCCCTGCATTCTGGACAAGAGTGACCCAGAGGAAACAAAGCTTGTAGTTTTTATACCTTTTCAGCACAGAGTTTTACAGCTTACAAAGTGGGCTGGATATAGTTTACAACATGGGCTGGTTACACTTTATCTTTTCATTTTTCTTTTGTTTCTATTGACCTTTCTCTTCTAGGTGAGGAGTAGATACCTGTTACACATAGGAGGAGTTGGGGGGGGGAGATCCACCCTCCAGAAGATGTTGCCTGGAACTGGCATTTCTTGGGGATGGGTGTTTGCTCTGTAAACTCTTCTGAATCTCTTTGTCTTTAGGTTTAATGGTCCTCCCTTGCTCCTTGGTATTTTTATGAGGTATCCCTGTTTTGCTCAATTCTTACAATACTAATTAAGCCCAAAAATTCTACCATAGAACTTCTACAATTGATAAACAACTTCAGTAAAGTGGCTAGATATAAAACTAACTCAAATAAATCAGTAGCCTTCCTTTATACAAATGATAAACAGGCTGAGATAGAAACTAAGGGAACAACTCCCTTCACAATAGCCACAAATAATATAAATGTCTTGGAGTAATTCTAAACCAAACAAGTAAATGATCTTTATAACAATAACTTCAAGTCTCTCAAGAAATAAATCAAAGAAGATCTCAGAAAATGCAGAGATCTCCCATGCTCATGGATTGGCATAATGAACATATTAAAAATGGCCATCCACCAAGCCATTTAAAATGTCTTTAATCCCAGTACTTGTGAGGCAGAGACAGGCAGATATCTGAATTGGAGACCAGCCTGGTCTACAGATTAAGTTCCAAGACAGCCAGAGTTATACAAGAGAAACTCTGTCTCGAAAAAAATAAAAGCCATCCTACCAAAGGCAATCAACAAATTCAACACAAAAATCCAAAAATCTCCATTAAAATCTCAACATAATTCTTCAAAAACATGGAAGGAAAAATTTTCAAGTTCATCTGGAAAGGCAAAAAACCCAGAATAGGGAAAACAATTCTTTAAAATAAAAGAAATGCTGGGGAAACCACCATCCCTGTCCTCAAGCAATCACAGAGCAATAGTGATAAAATCCGCATGGTATTGTTACATCAACAGATTTGTTAATCAATAGAATAGAATTGAAGACTAAGAAATAGAAAGGTTTAATTTTTCCCTCTTTAGCCTACATATACTTTTTTTTTTTGGTCCTCTTTCTTTGTTTGTTTTTGGTAAATTAGGATTCTGTTTTAATTCCCTAAAGCTCTCTTTCCCAGGAAATGAACATTTGTTTCCAACCTAGCATAAGGTCAAATTGCATAACTATCTTTTTTCTTCTTTTCTTTCTCCTCTGGGAAGTTGCTAAAATTTACAGAATGCAGGTTTAAAGATTTCTTTTAAATTCTAATAAAATTATCTCCAAAATTCCTCTTTAGTCTTTTGTAAGATTATCTTATTAATGAGAGTAAGAATGCCAAGAAGGGAGCCCAATTTTCTTAGTAACGATTTAATAACTCTGCCTGGACTATCCAAACTTCAGACAACTGAAAATAGAAGAAACAGACAACATAGAAGCATTGGAGAGAAAACTGCAATCAAGCAGAGATTGATGGTCTAGAAGGCATGCACTGGAGATGGTGGGAGGTGAAGGTGAAAGAAGAAGGCAAATAGCAAATCACTAAAACATGACCGGTTTGATAAGCACTTCATTATACTTTATCCTTAAGTCAATAAGAACAACTGAAGACTAATCAGGGAAACTCTGGAGGACGTTTGTATTGGGAATTAAACACGGTGGTTTAATTTACTGGCCTTTTGAAATCTAGTCAGATACCCAAAATAGTAAGCTTTCTTTTTGTGCTAGTGTGTATGTTTATATGTGTGTTTGTGTCTGACTATGTATGCATTTTCTTTTGTGTATATATGTACCTATGGACAGTTTCAACCTGGCCAGGAAACCTCATCCACTGATCTCCCCTCCCCACAAAGGTAGTTAAAGGCAGTCATCATCACTTCTTCATTTTTGTGTTTGTTTTTTGTTTGATTGTTTGTTTATTTGATTTTCATATAAGTTCTGAAGATTTACTGTGTTCCTCGTGCTTGATTGCCATGTATTTTTGTAACTGAGCCATCTTTCTACCCTGAATATGATTATTAATGTATTAGAATTGAATAAAGTGGAAAATGTAGACATTAAAATGTACTGCTAATATTATCTATAATGATTTTTAATAGAATGTGGGAACCGTGTTACAAAGTAATTTTTGTACTCCATTGTGTTGTGGTCAACATAATGTAGGAAGGATTTCAGGAAGATAATCTTCACAACTGGCAATATGGAAACCAATCAAGAACAATACATGTGGGAAAGTCAATCACAATTGTCAACATGACTGACATGGAATCAAGTAAATGGTACCTCCTGGGGACACACTCAAGATATTTTTTGATAGATTATTTAAAGTAGGAGAACCCACCCTAAATGTGCATGACTCTTGTTGCTAGCTTAGATAGGATCTAAGGAGGCAAGAATGAAATTTTGCTTTTTGTCTACTTGTCTCCCATTTGCTGGCAAGTTATGCCCGATCCTGCCTCATCTTTTCTCTGACATTAGAATGTCACCTTTGGTCTTCAAGTGATGCAGCAGCAGTCTGGGGACTTTGTTGGCATCCAGTACAAAACTGGGACTGCAGAGACATCTAAGCTTAGTAAATAAGCAAAATTCAGCTTCTCAACTTGTCAAGTTTGAATCAGCCATTGTTGGGATTCCCTAAACCAGACTGTGTAAGAATCTTTAAAATTGTCTCCTATCATGTGTTCACGCTACGGATGCCAGTTTTCTAGAACACCTTTCATTAAAATATATCTCTTAATCATGTGATATAAGAAAAAACAGGGTTACTTCAGATTCAACAAAGATTGAAAAATATCAGTTCATCCCAGTGGCATCACATTAAAAGGAAAACCATCAAATTTCCCATTTTACAGGTTTTTAGAGTAAGACACAAATTTCTGTGGTCCCTCCAAGTATCCACTGCTGTTTTGAATTCCTTCCACTACAGGTGATAGTGTTTGCTTTCTTTGTTAAGGTCTGTAATAAAAAAAAATTTTTTTATTTGAATTTTTATATTTCCCCATCTTGAAGAAACCCTCTACTGGTTTTTATTCTGTAAAAATCATTGTCCTGGTTAGTTTTTGTTGTTTGTTTCTTTGTTTTGTTTGTTCATTTGTTTTGTCAATTTAACACAAGCTAGCATCATCTGGACAGAGGAACCTCAACTGAGAAAAGTCCTTGATAAGACTGGCTTGTGGGTATGTCTGTGGGACATTGTCTTGATTAATGGCTAATGTGTCAGGGCCTAGATTGTTGTGTGCCATCCCTACATATATGGTCCTGAGTGTATAAGAAAGCAGGCTGAGCAAGCCATGGAGACTAAGCCAGTAAGCAGCATTCTTTTGTGACCTCTGCTTAAGTTCCTCCGGGTTCCTGCTCTGCTTGATTCCCTAATTTGTCTTTCCTTAATGATGGATGCTGATTGGGATATATAAGACATTTTTTTTTCTTTTCCAAGTTGTTATGTTCATAGTCTTTTTCACAGCAAGAGAAGTTAAATTAAGACAGCCACTAATGTAAAATAATACACATCCTGAATCACTATGATATCATATTACCTTGGATGGTCTTCAAGAATAATGTATGATTCTTGAAAATCTCTCTTTCTCTCTCTCTCTCTCTCTCTCTCTCTCTCTCTCTCTCTCTCTCTCTGTGTGTGTGTGTGTGTGTGTGTGTGTGTGTGGTGTCATGAACACACGTCAGTGCATGTGCATGAAGAAACAAGAGGTCAACATCAGGGAATTTCTTTTCTTAGACAGGTTCTTTCATTGGCCTGCATCTTGCAAAGTAGAAAAGGCTCCTTGTCCAGCAAATCTCAGTGATCTTCTTGTTTCCAAGCACTGAGATTACAAACACAGCATGTGATACTACACCGGAGTGGTTTTTGTTTTGTTGTGTTTTGTTTTGTTTGATTTTTTTTTTGGTGGGGGGTGGGCTGTCCTTGTGGTACTAGTGATCAAACTCAGGTCCTCATGCTTTTAGGGTAAGACTTTATCAACAGAATCACTTCCTCAGTCCTAGGAACTATCTTTTTCAATAATCTCTTTCATCTACCTTCTCTTATATTTGGTCTTTGATGAAAAGATTGTCATCATAGGGAAGTAAGTGACAGACACTGAATAGATATTACCAGAAAATCAAAATTAAACCTGTGTACATTCATCTTATCCAAAGTAGCTGTAGGCAGAATAGATGTGTGACTCATATTTATACAGTTATTACATCACATTTGCTAACTCCTGCAGTCAGGTTCAAACAAACCCATACTCTTGTCACCATTAATATCTAGAGGGTGATGTCTGATTCAATGGCTGATGGACACATGAAAAATAGTAATGTTATAGCATGATCATTTGTAATAATCTAAACTACATGTTTGATTGATTACTTCAAATGTGGTATTATAATTTGTTTAGAAAACCAGAAAAAGGAAAATATTACTGGGCTTGGGATGTAGCGTATTTAGTAGAATACTTGCTTGAAATTCATAAGAACCTGGGTGTAGTCCTTAGCAGTATACCAATCAGGCTAGTGGCACATGCTTGGAGAAGACTTGGGAGACAGATGTAGGTGGATCATAAGATACAGAATCAAAACAATAAAAATGTAACTGTAATTTAAATACAGGAATGATGGATACATGGGAAGTAAAAGTTTGATCTTAGCACTTGAAATCATTTTAAGATTGCTCACATTCTAGCCTCTGAGAATCTCCTTCTCTTCATTACTCAAAAATCTCACATCTAGAGGTGGTGAGAACTCACTGATGCATTCTGCAAAAGAGATAATTCCTAGGCACTGAAGTCTGGAGAGAACTGAAACTCAATTTAATTACTGGGACTAATTGGGGAAAAATAACAAAGATCTAGAAGTTGTAGGGAAATGATCCGGAAGATCCATCACAGATAGAAGAGTAGTATTAGAGAACTGGGTTAAGAATTAGAAGTGTGATTCATTCACCAAATGATGCTTCTAATATGTAAATCATGGCAGGTTGGAAACTATTCCTGTGCTAGACCTCATTTGTCTTGATCTCTAGAATATAAAGTTTAAATCAGAGGAACTTTGAAGTGTTTTTCACTGTAGCATTAATAAGAATCTAAGGAGAACCTGGGAATACACTGTAAGATGGGTAGATTTTCTCTGTGGCATTACCAAAGGAAGGATGGGAACTAGGTAATGTGGCAATATCTATGACCCACTACAGCCAGCAGCATCGTAACAGTCCTGCTGGAGGTAAGAAGGTAATTCAGTTCAACACTACACTGTAAGAGGTCTTGTTTCAAACTTGCAGAGATTGAACCTGATTAGTTAATTTTAGACATATTAAAGCACAGCGCATTTTGGAAACTTGGTAATAGTTAACTCATCCCCACATACTTGACTTGCTCTATAAAGATAGGCTCTATAGATAAACTGAGAAAACAAGCTCATGACAAGGATCGGAGGGAGGCTGTGTGTAGTCATTCAGCAGCCATGGACAAAGTGGGTATACCTGAAAGGAAGGCTGGAAATGAAAAAGTACAGGAGTCGAAAGAAGGATGAAGCCAAGACAAAGTTTCTGATCAAGGCTCAAAGTTTAATATTCAGCACTACATTTATATAAGGGAAGCCCAGAGACTTCATGCCTTGTTTCAACTGGATTATGTGGCAAAGTAAGCTCAGGGGGCAGTCTACTCCTCAAAGCTACTGTAGAAAACTGCAAACGCAGCAAGGCCAGACAATGCCACCTAGGTCTTAGAACCATTTGTGGCAAGCACTCAAGGTCTATTTAGCCTGCTCAAGGCTGTTAACTACATACTCTTCCAGTCTTCAGGGCAAAAAACAAAAACAGAAACAAAACAAAAAATCAGATTATCCATCCCTCCCTTTAAAGAGATAACACTGTGTGCTGAACATTCTGGTTCTCTTAGTGTTTATTTCAAACACAAATACATCAATATCTATAACTTAGATGACTGAATTTGTCTTTTTTCTTTAGTTAGTATGCAGTGTCCACTCCTCCCGCCGGAGGACCCATGCTTCATTCCAAGAACCAAAACCATAGTGCGTACTTGTAATCTTAATGGTGGGAAAACAGAATCAGGTGAATCACTGATGTTCTCTGGTGAACAGTGTACCTAAACTGCCAAGTTCCAAAAACTGCCTAAATCTTTCCCCATTTTTTTTCTATTTTCTTTCTGTTAATGTGATTAGTGCCAAAACCCAAAATAGCTTAGGGGAGAAAAAGGTACATTTCAGTTTGCAAGTTACAAATCATCATTAAGCGAAGTCATGTTAGTAACAGGGGAAAAATCTCTAGAGGAATGCTACTTACTAATAATGTTCAACTAGTTTATTTATACAGCTCAGAACTACCTACTAGGCATGGTGTAACCCACAGTAGACTGATCCCTCCTACAACAATAGAAACTCCAGACAATCCCTTAAACATGTGCCTATGAGTCAGTTTATTCCAGACAGTTTCTCGACAGGGACTTCTCTCACATGCCTCTAGTTTGTGTGAAATTTACAATTAATGCTAAAAGAGACACTCATGTCCGTCCATATTCATTCAACTATGACTGTAGTGCTGGGTGTATAACCTTATTTTTTGATGGCCTTAAACACATGAATCTGCCATTTATTTTAGTTTCGAGTCTATTCTGTTTGTCCTTCGGGATATCGGCAAGAAAGGAGTCAAGATTCTGCTGGTTATAGTACAACAGACCTTCAGTTTGTACTTTACGCAGACCAAAGCTGCTGCATATATGTACTGCAGTTCAGTGGGAAGATTTGGCTGCAATGTAAGATACCTGGATAACCTATGAAAATACCAGCTCATTCATAGAGAGTAAGGTTTGGGCTGTTCATCTAGTTTAATCATCCCCAAGAAGCACACACTGAGATACAGTCTTTGACCTCCAGACTCAAACATAGTTGTTGGTTTACATAAAAACATTTCAAAGGGATAACCAGGAAGAGCAATGCCAGCAATGTATAGATGAAACCTCACTACATAGTAATGAGTTTAGGATCAATTCATAAATAGAATGCACAATATATATGAACATGCTTTAAATCTAGGTTGACAAAAATAATGGAGTGATATGAGAGTGGGAATGTGCCAAATGATAAGGAGAAAGATATCTATGGGTCACTCATAGTGCATATGTGGAGCCTGTAGTTGTCAACAGTGGGAGAAAAATCACCACATTAATTAATATTTAGTGATATACACATGGTATGAACTACTTTAGGCAATGAGCATCAGCTTCCATGTCTGATATTATACAATTTAGAGAAAATAAAAGAATCTAGATAATCATTAAAACTATAGTACTTTATTTGCTTCTTGGGGAGATAGAACCTATTTTTCTGCCCTGTCTTGAATTCCTTTAGATGGTACTAAACGACTAGGCATAGTGACTTATGCACATAATTCATGTCTTTGAGAAGCCAATAATATGATGATACAAGTTCAAAGATAGTATGTTTTATATAGTGAGTCCAACAACAGCAAAGCCTACATTGTGGGACTATGCCTCACAAACTGGGAGGAAAAAAATAATAGAATAATTACTGTATGTATGAGCATGTGGTAGTGTGCTTTTGTGTTAGAGAAACTGGAAAATCTAGCTGGAACTGGGTAATTAAGGTTAACATCAATGGTCATAACTGAAAGAGACATATAATTCTTCCATGTGATATTACAGAGGTAATATCACACCTTCATGGTGGTCTTTCTCTTACAAACATAGAACCTCCCTCTCAGTAGTTGTGGGAAAATGACAAGAAGCAAACACTGACATAAGATATATGTTTTACCAGAGGACCCAGCCATACCACTCCTGGGCATATACCCACAAGATGCTCCATCATGTAATAAGGACACATG
>JADRCD010198905.1:0-15975 GCA_019843815.1 Montemys delectorum | reverse complement strand
TCTATTGGTTGCCATTTTTTTCCTATTGACAGTGTCCTTTGCCTTACAGAAGTTTTGCAATTTTACGAGGTCCCATTTGTCAATTCTTGATCTTAGAGCATAAGCTATTGGTGTTCTGTTCAGGAAAATTTCCCCTATGCCCATGTGCTCACGGCTTTTCCCCACTTTCTTTTCTATTAGTTTCAGTGTATCTGGTTGTATGTGGAGGTCCTTGATCCACTTGGAATTGAGCTTTGTACAAGGAGATAAGAATGCATTGATATGCATTCTTCTACATGCTGACTGCCAGTTGAACCAGCACCATTTGTTGAAAATGCTGTCTTTTTCTCACTGGATGGTTTTAGCTCCTTTGTCAAAGATCAGGTGACCATAGGTATGTAGGCTCATTTCTGGGTCTTCAATTCTATTCCATTGATCTACCTGCCTGTCACTGTACCAATACCATGCAGTTTTTATCACAATTGCTCTGGGAACTGGATTTCTTCTATTGTTATGTCTCCCTTTTCATTTCTGATTTTGTTAATTAGGATACCTTTATTTTTGACAAACCCCTTACTGAAAGAAAACAGAAAATAGATTTCATGGTCATATCTTTGTGAGTGATCTACCACCAGCAAATTAGAAGCATATATTAGGAAGGCACTTCCTTCCACTAAAGTGCGCTGTACTTCTCCACTCAATACATGGTATATCAATTTATAAGTTAGGTGGTTTTGGAGTTGTACAGAGCAACATCTGAGACCTCATTACTAATATTACACAGATCATCTCGGTGCTTAAGTGAGGACTGAAATCTGACACTTTTAGGACCAGTTTGCCACCGAGGGATTCTGAACCTGAAATGTGGTGGCTAAGTTGTCTGAAGCAAAGGCTTGTAGGACACATCCTATTGTCGGTACATATGAATAAGCTCATTGGTTCACTGAGATGGATGTTGGTAGAATCCTTATTTTGGTTTGTCATTGGTGTCCCTAACTAGGATGAATAAGTGTTTATTTACTTCTTGTCAGGAAAAGTTTTCCTAATAATACCAATGAACCATGTTCCTCCTAATTTTTATCCTACTTAAAAGAAAAGTTTAATTGCATACATAAAAACACACAAAAATGGTTTACTGCTCAAATTAGGTTGAGACAGGACTCATAAACTATTGGTTATTAGCAATACATATTGTATTGCAAAGGATTAGAAGTACATCTGTGCTGTAAAGCAACCTACTGATCTTATCTACTAATTTTACTTTACTACATAGTTTCTAATGTGTTGTTTTGTGTTTTTCTAAAATTATTTTTATTTACTTTTTGTTTTGCATTTGCTCCTTGGGTTAAGTACTTCACTCATCTACTTTTAGTCTTCATTATTTTTTCCATAAATGTCTTCCAAAAATGCCTAAAACATTTGTTCTGTCACATCTGAACATACCAACTGCTGTTTGACTTAATTTAATTTCATTCAAATGCAAAAAAACCATAGAACCACATCAACACTGTTTCATTGCTTGTATGAGAGACAATTCCTGTGTATTCTGTTTTTAGACAATAGAAGAAACTGTGATTGAGGACAATCAGACCTCTATTCATTGATATATATTATTCACACCAGCCTCCCACAGAGCACTGGGGCCTTAATGTAAAATTTAACCAAGTTGGTATTTACCAAAATATTCTGAAATATTTGTTTAAATGTAAAATTTTTCTGAATTATCATTACTGTAAACCCAGTGTTTTTCAATGAAATAAACATTCTGACAATAAGTACCAAGATGAAAGTTAAACAGTTAGGGAAGCCCTAAAATGAATAATTGTGTTATTTTTATTAAAATCTGTTTTTCTGAACATTTTGTTTTATTTGGGGGCTGTGGAGACACATATCAAACATATTAAACATTTTTTATGTTTCCATAGAAACTAATGCATACTACAAGGCAACTGGGCCTATATATCCTAAACATAGAAACAGGAAATGGTCTTTTGATTTCAGTCTTATATTATCTCTTGCAGTGCATCTTTTAACTGTCTTATTTCATGTTATTTCAAGTCATTTAAAAGGCAAATGTTTCAGCATATTCCATTTGAAGACTTGATGAAAAGATATGTTGAATCTAAATAGACAGCTTATATTTAGTTATGAGAGAAGGATTCAAAAGCCTCCAGTTCTTGTCAAATTTCATCTTGTAAAATGGTTGAGGAGAATGTTTAGGACTGTATTGGAAACAGTAGAAACATATCCTCAAGAATTTTCAACTCCTGCAAAATTTGGTAAGTGAATGTTAATGTTGTAAGGTAGAAGAGATCTATTTTATTAGAGCTGAAAATATTCTGGAATGCAAAATTCATTTTCAAACCTGGAAACTATGTACTTTTAAATTTAAAAATCCACAAATGAATACAATTAAGTAATATAATAAACTTGTATGAATTGTCTAGTAAGTTTTTCTCTTATAATTATTACTATATCTCATAAAAATAAGCTAAATATTGATGGGTCCAAATGAAGCCCCAAATCCCCAAACTCCAACAGAAGTCCAGTGCATGAAACCTTGATGAATATTTAATACTATCCATAACTGAGGATACTATATCTAATGCTGAATACTAAATTGTTTCAAAACCTGCAAAATATTCTTTGGGAATTAAGCATAGTAAGAGAGCATAAAATATTAAAAATAAATTATTAAGAAATGTTGCCTCCCACACCCAGTTCAGCCTCCGGACTTTGGCGGTTTTCGCCGGAGGTCGCCCGAGGTGGTCACCTGGGGAATTAAGACAAAAGACCTTCTGCAGACTATCAGTTTATCTCTGAAAGAAGTTGCTGGAGAAGATCATGCTGAGATACAACCACTGCCTGAGGACATCTGCAGACATCCGAGCAGCTGGTGACCTTCACTTGTGACTCCCTCCTGACTCGCTCCTGACTCCTTCCTGACTCCTCCTGCAAAGTTTATGTTATGCAAATATTTTATTTCTGGAGATTTCGGTTTCAGTCCTTACCTGCCTATATAAGCTCAAAATACCCCCAAGTAAATAGATGCCTTGATAGAACTCTACTTGGCGTCCACCTCTTTGTTCTTGACCATTTCATTTTGCAGCCTGCCTAACCTCTGGCTGAAGCAAACACAGACCCGAGTGGGACTGTGGGCCGGTTCCACTCAAAAAATATATTCAAAAGCCCTTAAATGTTATCACTTGACATAGTAAGAGAGTATTTAAAATGTACTATATATCTGTATACATTGTCTAATATCAGTTTACTTAAAAAAGATTATCAGTGTTTCTAGGAGATAAACTATTTACCAGTAAATATATTTTAAAAATTTCAAAATGGCAAAAACTCTTGGAAATTAAACATTAAGAAAATGCTAATTTCAAGCACAGTGAGAAAAATTATCAATAATATTTCCATGATGGTGATGCTTGCATCTATTACTCCTGATCTCTTCCCTAGGTTTTCTAATTCCAGGGTTGTCTCCCTTTGTGATTTCTTTATTGTTTCTATTTCCATTTTTAGATCTTGAATGATTTTGTTCATTTCCTTCACCTGTTTGATTGTGTTTTCCTGTAATTCTGTAAGGAATTTTTTGTAGCTGATAGCAGCCACAGGTCACTGGGTTCTTGAAAGGAAAGCTGGGGCTTAATGGGGAGAAGGCGAGAGACTAATGAGACCAAGACAAAATTTCTAATCAAGGCCCAATGTTTACTTAGGAGTCTGTGTTTATAAAGGGGGGAAACCCATGCCCCATTAAGTCAGAATCTTATAGCCTCATCAGCATCTGTGGCTTTGTCCTGAGCTCATCAGGAAAACAGGCTCAACAGCTCAGCAGCAGCTCAGCAGGTAGTGGCTCCTTTCAGGATGTTGGAGACTTGACAGAACAATAGACTTCACCTAAATTGGAAGACACCACCCTACATGCGCCAGTCAGCTGTGGCACAGGCAAGGTCTGATTCAGCCTGCTCAAGGCTGGGGGGAGGGCACATTTCCTTCCTTTTTATTTATTAAAAATTAGCTGGACTAGGGCATAAGATTTACTTATGCTCCATGCCTGGGAATTATGTCAGCTGGTGGCCTTTTCTGTCTTAGGACTGAATCTGATGGATTTTCTCTTACCTGCCCTTTAGGTCACTTGCAGCTTGTTTGTGTTTGTACAAACACGGCCTTTTAGTGTTTATTATGAACAAACACAGTTGGTTGTGTTTTCCTGTAATTCTTTAAGGGATTTTTGTGTCTCCTCTTTAAGGACTTCTACCTGTTTACTTGTTTTCTCCTGCATTTCTTTAAGAGAGTTATTTATGTGCTTCTTAAAGTCCTCTATCGTCATCATGAAATGTGACTTTAAATCAGAGTCTTGCTTTTCTAGTGTGTTGGGGTATCCAGGGCTAGTTGTGGTGGAAGAACTGGGTTCTGATGATGCCAAATAGTCTTAGTTTCTGTTGCTTTGGTTCTTGCCCTTGCCTCTTGTCATTTGGTTACCTCTGGTATTAGCTGGTCTTACTTTCTCTGACTGTGTCTTGTCCCTCCTGCAAGCCTGTGTGTCAGTACTCCTGGAAAACCAGTTCTCTTCTGGATGAATTTGGGTATGGATAGCTGTGGCACAGGGTCAGCTCCAGGGTGCAGATGGAAACCTGAAGGATCCTGTCCCTGGCTGTTCCTTGGTTTCTGTATCCTGATATCACTGAGCTGGTTGCTCTTGAGCCAGGAATTTGAGCAGAAGTTATGTCATTATCTGTGCTCATAGGTGTTCCAGCACTCCTGATAGACCAGCTCTCTTCTGGCGGTATTTGGGTATGGTGTGCTATTGCACAGGATCAGCTCTGGGCACTGTGGCAAAGGATCAGCTCCAGGTGCAAATGGAAACTGGAAGGATCCTATGCCAGGCTGCTCCTCGATTCTTGTGTCCTGATGCCTCCTGTGCTCACAGGTTTGCAGTGTTGTAGCACAGGATCAGCTCTCTGGGCAGACAGAAACCTGAAGTGATTCTTGGCATTTCTTAGTTACCTAGATACCTAGCAAAGTCAATGAACTGGAATACATGTGTGTGTGTGTGTGTGTGTGTGTGTGTGTGTGTGTATGTGTGTGTATTCCAGTTCATTGACTTGAAAGACCCCCAGAGCTGGGGAGATCCTCACTCAAGTCTTGGGATGATGCAACCACCCAATAACTCATGAGAGACCGATCTTGATGCAACAGCATGAGGTTTATTCAGGGTGAGGAAAGGAAGCCAGATCTGGGGTTGAACATGTAGCCTAGCAGACCAGAGGAGTTCCACCCCGAGCACAAGGAGTAAGGGGTATTTAAAGAGAAAAACCACAAACTAGGGGGGTGAAGGGGTTACCAAGGAAACATAACAAGAGAACAGTGGAAAATTCTAAAGAGACCCAGCCCCTAGTTGAGTCAGGGTCATAAGGAAAACACCCTACACATTCATTATGCACAAGAATGTGGTCTGGTCAATGCTATTCACTTTATGGCTGACTGCTCCTAGGATTACTTAGATGACTTATATCATGTTTCTTATTCTGGGCCCTAGCTGGAGGGGGCCTTGTGACCAACGAGTTCCTGGAACTGGCCAGTCTACATTCTTGGCTAGTTACAGAGGTTTGCCATGCCCTTTCAAGTAAAGGTTATACATTATACATTCCTACTACTACATTTCTATTAAATGCTCTTATTTCTAAAATTCTAAAATTCTCCAGTCCTTCAGACTTTGCTAGGTATCTAGGACGTGACCAAATATGAATTCATTCAATCTCAGTAAATCCTTTATTGTCACCAAAATGTTCTGAATGAAAATGTCTTTATAGGAATTATTAACTAAACAATACTAAAATATTAAACTCCACCCCCACAGTTCCTGGCAGCAGCCAGTTATGCTCCTCCCCACAGTTACCTGGCAATGAAAGACCCCCATAGGGAGACCCTCACTCAAGTCCCAGGAGAACGTGCACCCAAGGAAACACGAGAGACCATCTTGATGTAAACACACGAGGTAGTTTAATATCAGAGCTCCGGGTGGACCCATATCTCACGCAGGAGACAGAGGGATCGACCCCGAGGCTCAGGGGTTAGGGGTTTTTATAGGAAGGAGGTCTAGGGGAACAAAGGAATTAGCATGGCAATATATAATTGGCTAATTCAAATCCAGCTAGAATACGTGCAGATCAGAGCATAGGGAAATTCTTAAGAGGGGGGTGCTATTCGGGAGTTTCTGGCTGACCTTAAACTATCTCTAAGAGGACCAGATGGCCCATTATTCAGAGCCTGCCCAAGGACACGTCTTACAGGCTCAGACTTGTTCCTCCTCCATATCTATGATTTTTATGTCTTCCTGAATTTTTATGTCTTCCTGACCTGCCAGCTCTTATGATAGCTAACATCTTGTTTGCTTATTCTTAGGCCTATGTGTCAGGCTTACGTTGTTATGAGGCTTATAATTCTCCTACCTATCCAACACAGGTCCCATGCTTTAGTTATTCCTTTTCATTTCCTTCAGCAACAACTAGGAAGTTCTGGTCCACTATAAAATGGGGCTGCTTGCCTCCCTCCTCTCCCTCTTGTCTCTTTTATTCTCTTACTCTTGCCTCTCTCTCTTGTCCCTTTGCTCCCCATCTCCCTTCTTTTCCCTTTCCTCCTCTCCATGTGGTCATGGCCAGCCTATACTTCTCTACTCTCTCCTTCTCTCTGCCTTTCTCTGCCTCTACTACTCTCTTAACTCCCCTTCCCATGCCCTGAATAAACTATTCTATACTATATGGTCATGTGCCTTTCATGGGGAAGAAATGCTTTGGCATGGGTCTGTTGAGGCACTTCCTTCTCCCACACCTTACCACACTACCTTAGAATATACCTTAATAGCTCTTTATCTTTTTATGATCACAATAACAACTGAGAATAACTTGCCCCCAAGTCATACCCCAAACTTAATAAGAATTCAGTACTGTAGAGTTGACACTGATGTTTCTGTTACTTTGATGTATAGAAGCTGTCAAATATATCTACCTGTTTTAATGTTTTGGGAAATTTCTTTTTAATTTGGTGGCAATTTGGATATCAGATGTTTGTCTTACTATATTTTAGTTAAAATTTAGTTATAGAACTCAAGATAAAGCCATTAGAATATCTAAGAAAATAATATAATTAAATTAAGGAGGAAAAGAAATCTCATTCATTCCTGTTGTAGGGGTAGAAGACAGATTAATCATGGACTTCTGGGTGGAACCTATAATTGTTGCATCTCAATCACAATTCTTCTATTTTTACATTTTATTCTGTTACCAACTGGTATCCCTCTAACAATCTTTTTTAAGTGTACCAAAACATTTTGATCATCAAACTCTGTAAATATAATATAATTTAGAATATACAATAAGCAAAACCAGACATCCAGCTTCAATTATTTCACAGCTTTGGGCACTAAATGGCAATTGTAGTCTATTATACCACAGCTGTGGTCTGGCCCACCTTTTATATATTGTAAACTTGTGAAAATAAATGCTTAAAACATTATCTGAGCTGATAAAATAAACATTAATTTTATTGGTAAGATGTACAAAGATTGAAACCAAAGTAGGAAGAATGAAGCAGAAGCAGATCACACACATACAGGAGCTACTGAACTTATTTAACAAGAGATACAAATAGGAGACATGGGAGTTGGGATTAAAGAGTTCATAGGTAGTATAAAATACATTCAGGAATTTCAGAAGGACCATCTTAGTACCACATGATGAGTATGTAGGAAAAGTAACAGTCCAAATGCTGTGAACCTAGGCATGTTCTACAATCTTATCTTGAATCTTTTTATTCAGATATCAAACAGAAATGATTCTACTTTTTACTTTACAAGTATTTTCTGGGAATTAAGTCATATAATACAAATTCATTACTGAGTATAGTTCCTGGTGAAGAGTAAGCACTGAATACTGACTAGCAGCAAACATTGGTCAATTCAATAGGTCCCCAACAGTGGTACAGCAGCCACTTTACACAGTAGGGAGAAAGAAGAAATAGCTGCAGTCAGCAACAACTCAGTAAAGATCAAACATTCCTTACCTTTAAAATCCCACCCTGAATCTGGAGACAAATAGTTGTGGTGTAGTATAACCAGAGAGAAATTCATTGACTCTTCAACTAGGTAGAACACTTAAATTCTGTTTTTGAAAATCCTGTTCTACTAGTATGTAGACAAATCCTTAACCTCTTTGTTTCCTTATTAAGCAGACATGCTAATTCTGTGTGAAATGAACTAATATGTCTCATTCTACAATGTTGTAAATAAAGGAAATTTAAGTTAAATGGGCTATGAAAGTTAGTGATGTGACTTGAGTGACTGTACTGGCAGACTGTTTTGTATTTTATAGAACTGCAGATAAACTGTAAGATCTTGGATTTTAGATTCTTGGGATAAATATTCCAAACTCCTGAATACCTGTTTTCTTTTCAACGGTATTATTTTTTGGCATAACTCTTTGGCGTACATGTTCTAAGAGGAAAGCACATGGTGGATTATGGTCAACAGCTCTCTTTTGCTTGTGCTTTTATATCCTTTGGGTAACAAAGTACATTACATGGGGTAGGGATCCCCACTAAGCCTGCTGATACATTCACAAGGAGTTATAGCTCATAAGGCCCAGCAGTCTTAAGAAGAAAAAAAATATTATTTTTCTGTTTTTTTTTTTTTTTTTAGAGTAAGTAGAAAATTCTCTGAAAGAGCTCTGTTGATCAGAATTATGTGCTTACTTATTGTACTGGCTGGTTTTGTGTGTCAACTTGACACAGGCTGGAGTTATCACAGAGAAGGGAGTTTCAGTTGGGGAAGTGCCTCCATGAGATACAGCTGTGGAACATTTTCTCAATTAGTGATCAAGGGAGTAGGGCCTCTTGTGGGTGGTGCCATCCCTGGGCTGGAAGTCTTGGGTCCTATAAGAGAGCAGGCTGAGCAAGCCAGGGAAAGCAAGCCAGTAAGGAACATCACTCCATGGCCTCTGCACAGGTCCTGCTTTCTGACCTGCTTGAGTTCCAGTCCTGACTTCCTTTGTGATAAACAGCAATGTGGAAGTAAGCCAAATAAACCCTTTCCTCCCCAACTTGCTTCATGGTCATGATGTTTGTGCAGGAATAGAAATCCTGACTAAGACACTTATGGAGCACTATTACCCGGATAACAGATCCTTCCATTGGATGAGCCTGGGTCATATGCTCCTAGTGTGTAAAGTGATCTATTACTAGAAGGTCTTTCAATCATGAGTAATTGGAATAGAGTTCTGTTGTTTAAAGAAAATAATATGAAAGACAAGTTAGTTTTACTGTTGGATATCCTAAATCAAATTTTATTACTTCCTAATGCATGGGATTATTCACTCCCACTATTAAAATGAAGTATGTGGCAGAGTGGCAGTAGTTACAACGTTGTGTGGTACACATTATGCCTGAATTTCCCTACTATGAGAATAAGCTTGCTCAATTAAACTGTTTCAGCACAATTGTACTTTTTCTTCACTATTAAGATTTAGAGCACTCTACTACCACAGTAAATAAGATATTTTGCTCCCATATACTACCTCCATATGGACATGCTTTAGACATCCTAAAAAGCAATGTTAACAATCACAGCTTCTTCTTCTTCTTTTTTTTTTTTTTGTTTGTTTTTCAAGACAGGGTTTGTCTGTGTAGCCCTGGCTGTCCTGGAACTCACTCTGTAGACCAGGCTGGCCTCGAACTCAGAGATCCACCTTCCTCTGCCTCCTAAGTGCTGGGATTAAAGGCGTGTGCCACCACTGCCCAGCACAATCTCAGCTTCTAAAAGATAATAGGTAATAGTGTGAATTTTTTTTCAGAATCAATTTCCTGGATAGAAAAATCAACATATTGAAATAGTTTCCAAAACTGTATCTTAGATTGTATACCAGAGCCACTTTCAAAATTAATTCTTATTTTTCAGCAAGTTAATGTATGGAATCTGAAATCCCCACTTGAATATATCAGACTTTTATTAATGAAAATAGCTATAAAATGGATATGTTCTTAGTCTCAAACACACAGTTTAAAAAAACTATTAAAAAGCAAGCAAAAATCAAATGTTTTTCTATTTCTATTTATAGAGTATAAAGGCCATAACAGTATATGGTATCTGAGTTTTGTAAATTTTTATTTGTATGTGTATGGTGGAGTGGGTGCTATGCATGTGTGTGCATGATCTTATGTGTACATGTAGAGACCAGATGTAAATACTCAGTGTTTTGCAGGTTAGTTTTTTGTCAACTTGACATAAACTTGGTTCATGTAGAAAGAACACTCACCTGAGAAACGTTTCCTTCAGAATGGCTGTAGGAAAC
Source organism: Montemys delectorum (assembly GCA_019843815.1). Classification (NCBI taxonomy): domain Eukaryota; kingdom Metazoa; phylum Chordata; class Mammalia; order Rodentia; family Muridae; genus Montemys; species Montemys delectorum. Next base: position 5,647 of record JADRCD010198905.1, on the reverse strand, counting down.
TCTATAGGGGCCTTTTTAAAAATAACAGTTTACATTAGAGGGCCCAGACCTTAAAACCCTTACGTAACTAGTCATGAGAGGTATTACAAAGGGAGCTGAACTTGAACCTTGGAAAAAAACCAGTAAGATTTTCTCCAAAGTTTCTGCATCTGCTACTGCTTGAGACCCTGCTTTGATGTTCCAAAATGATGTAATAGAAGCCACAAAGTAATTTCTATTGCTTTATCACAGCAATAGAAAACAAACACGTGTAAGAGGTCTCTTCAACTGCTTTCCATTTTATTTTCTGGAGACAGGGACTATCACTGAACCTGGAGCTTGTATTTGAGGCTAGATTGTCTGGCCATTAAGCCCCGTCTCTGGAATTTACAAATCAGTACTACTGCATTCAACTTTTATGAGAGTGCTTGGAATCTGAGCTCAGAGTCTTCATTCTTTTGCAACAAACACTGAACACTGAGCTGTTTCCCCAGAACACTATTTGAGGTTTTGGGAGCAAATAGCCTTTTAAGCCAGAGAAATTGTCGGGTCATCCACTCTGCCGCCACTGCCGCCACTGCAGTGCTGGATGCTAGGCACCAGGCAGTGGGGGAATGAAAGGAATGGGAAAGAAGGACTTGCTTCCTGTCAGAGGTCCAGTATTCTTTGTGGGCAGACTAGGATGTCTGTCTGCATGCCCCATTCTGCAGGGTGGTCTGGATCCCAGTTTGTGGGAGCGAAGGGGAACAGCTGCAGGAGGTCCCTGGGCATCATGGAGGCCAAGGATGGTAAGTTCTAGCTTCTGGGCATTGCAGGCAGGCAACCCTGGAGGAGCTGAATACAAATTGGGAGAAATGGGGTGGGTGAGAGAAGCGGCTGCCGGGTGGTATGGTGGGGGGGGGGGGTGGGCCGGGTTCGCTGTTTCAGTCTCATGGCTGCAAATGCTGGGCCAACACAATGAGTCTAGTTAAAAAAAGGCTATTCATGGTCTTAAGGTGTTTTATTGGATTATTACTTAATCTGCTACAGGTTCGTCCTCATTAAGCAAGGCTGTGAGGGACTCATTTTAGGAAAGATTCCTGCTATTAATATGCTTTTCCTGTTATTTTTTAACATATATAACAATCACTAAGTAGTAGCATACCCCTTTGGAGCAAATCTCTGCAGATCCATGAAGTGAAAGACCCCCATGTAGGGAGACCCTCTCTCAAGTCACGGGAGAACACGGCCACCCAAAGACGCACAAGAGACCGATCTCGATCCAAACAGCATAAGGTTTATTCAGGGGAAACCAGTGCACTGGGGCCGAGCTCGTAACCCACACAGGGGCAGAGGAGTTCGACCCAGAGCACAAGAAGTGTAGGGTATTTAAAGGAAAAAAAAACACAAACCAGGGGGAATGAGGGGGTAACCAAGGAAACATAACAAAAACAGTGGAAATTTTCAGAGGGCCCCAACCCATGCTTTAGTCAGGGTCATGAGGAAAACATCCTGCATACTCATTGTTCTCAAGAATGTGGTTTTATCATCGTAATTGTCATTCACTTTATGGTTGACCCATTCCGGGAACCACCTAGAAGACTTACATCCTGCCTTTGTGGTCAACAGTTCCTGGAACTAGCCAGCCTACATTCTTGGCTCTCAGAGAAAATTTTCCATGTCCTTTAAGTAAAAGCTTATACACTATATATTTCTACTAAATGATCTTTTTAAAATTTTTTTCTTCTACCCTTCAGAAGATGTACTTCTTGTAGTGATGCTATATAGAAAAATACATGACTTAAGTCTTAATGATGATCTTATATGAGTTCCTAAAATTATATCTGATTATTAAGCTCTTTTATAATGGGACTCCTATTCAGTCCTTTTGTGATAGTTAAAGTTGCAATGAGAACTTTGCCAGTCTCCCAAGTGTCAGCAGTTAATTGCTCTTAGATGGTAACCAGACTTTCTCCTACCCACAGCATATTCCCAGAGGTTGTAAAAAAACTAACCAAAGGTCATAAAAATGAGACTAACAATTTATTATAGGTGCTAGGACAGAAGATAAAATGTTGACTGGGCTTATCTGCCCCGTCCCGAGGGGCGAGTAATTAACCAGGGTCCGAAGGGGACCGAGCCTCAAAGAGAAACGGGCGAGAGAAAGGAACGAGACCAAGCAGAAATAGTTGTCAAGGCCTAACTTTACTTCAGAAGGGCAGGGTAATTATACTTGCAGAGCAAGGAAGCGTTAAGAAGAAGTGGGCGGGTGTGTGTACCTGGCTTCACGCCTGGCCGGAGCGGAAGCGTTGACAAAACATTTTATGGCTTTTCCGAGAACACTCCATGGTTCCTCTGAGAATAGACTGTTACTCAGATAAGGTCAAATTCTCAGGGACTGGGGGAACAACAGGGACACTCTGTCCCTGACATCTCCCCCCTCACTGTAACTTAAGGAGGGAAGTCAGTATGGAATAGTAACATCCTAGCCTGCCCGGACGGTATCCTGGAGTGGACCAAGAAGGATTTTAGGGTGCTCCAAATGTTAACTGTCCCTAGGGCTCCGATCAAGCCACTCCTTGCCGGGGGAGAAGGCGATTGAGGGGCCAGGAAGGGGGACAGTCCTACCTTCCTGTCCGTGCAATGGGAACCTGAGCCCTGGACAAGGGAACGTAGGCCTCACTTCTCCATCCGTGCAATGGGAACCTGTGCCCTGGATAGAGAGCAGTGAGGTTTTTGGGAGGCATCAGAAAAGGGACCAACACCGGCCAAGATCATCCTTGTGCAATGGGATCCTGTGCCCAGTCAGGGGACCGGCCTTTGGTGTCGATCAAGATTAAATTTTTGATCTGCTCAAGGGAGTTCTGTATTAAGGGCAGCACTCCAAGGTGTCTTTAGGGAAAGAGTAGGGCAATATCGATTTTTAATTATTTCCGCCCCGGAAGGCGCGAAACCAGGGAGCACTGAATGAGGGGCATGTGGGGGGAGAAAGGAGTCTAGAAAAATTCAGCCTATTGCTGGGTTCCATCTCTCCAGCTTCGGCGTCTTCTTGGGCTGCCGTGTTTTCGATCTCCATAGATGAAAGCTGATGATAGTGAACTGCAACAGGCCCGCTCATGGCCGAATCTATCTGTTTTTTGATAAAAGAGGTTAATCTAGAAAATACCCAAGGGCCAAAGGGTAAGTGTAAAAGAAGCCCAACAAGGGGTCCCAGGATTGAGGGTATTAAGGTAGAAAGCCAGGGAGATGTAGAGAACCAGCCTTTATACCAGCTCTCATCTTTCTCTCTTTGTTTCTGCCTCTCCTCCAGATTCTTTTTAATTTTATCCAAACTGTTTTGAACTAATCCTGTTGAATCTTTGAAAAAACAGCATTCTTCTTTAAGTGCGGCACAAAGTCCCCCCTCCTTGAGAAAAAGGAGGTCTAGTCCTCTTCTATTTTGAAGGGTCACTTCAGCCAAGGAGGCGACAGAGTCCTTTAAATGTTGTAACCCTAGCTGAAGTTCCTGAATATCTTTATCAATAGCTTTAGATAGGTCACTGTATTGTTGGTTGGAAGTGACCAGTGAGGGGATGCCCGTCCCTGCCCCCACCGCCCTCACTCCCAGCACTATAGCCAGGGTAAGAGCAGAAACAGGCTCACGATGGGTTCTGGGGGAATCTATCAAGGAGGATGGAAGGAGATCAGAGGGTGGGCGCAAGATAAGCCTAGGGAGAAGGTGTATTAGAACACAATAATCTCGATTTTCTAAAAAATTTTCTGAAAAAATATGGGTGGTCAAACCCGTGGAATAAATAAACCAAGTATCAGCAGGGGCGGCATAATATATAAAAGAACTATTAACAATATATGAAACATTACAAATGGCAATCAAGCTAGAGGGGGGAAGCATAAAAGGTCCCAAAAGGCAGGTGCCTATACCCAAAACTTGGCTTAAGGAGAGGCCCTGGGCCCCAGGCTCGGGGGCCCATCTAAGAGCGGACGAATCATTAGTTATTGAAATATTACCAAAGACGGCTATTCCTTCATAAAAGGGGGGCAAGGAGGAAAAGCATATCCAACATTCTATATAATCAGAACTTTGAAGGGCTCTCGCCGAGGCATTGGCTATGGCCAAAATAATCTCTGAAGAGGGAGTTAAAGGCAGGGGCTAGGTAGGTTGAAAAAGGGTGGTGTGGTATAAGGAATGATTTAAGGCCTTAGGTGACTTGGTAATTGAGTGTGATCCAGAGGACCCTCGATAAAGCGGCCCCAAGGGCACCTGAGTATTGGGTATAGACTGGACCAGTTGTATTTTAAAAATAAATCCAGGGTCCCTACCCTCAGCATAAAGTCTTAATCCCCAGGAAACAGGCCTTGAGGAAAGCCAATTATATTTTTTCCCAGCCTCTGTAAAAGAAATATTAGAAAAATTGCACCACCCCTTATGGGTGGCGTTGGAGGAGCAACCATACGGGTCAGATGGATAATCAAAAAAAGGGCTTAGGGCCCACTGAAATCTTCATAAGATCCCAAGAAGAGTGTGGTCTCCAATAAGTGTTGCCCATTGTCTTGCAGCCCCAAGAAGCACAATAAAAATCACTTTGAAACCCACATTTGTAATCTAATGTCCTATCTCTATGTGGGCTGGGACAAATATAAATACCAGCACGACCCTCATGGTCATAAGGATGATGTACTAGATTACTCCTGGCACAACGGGATCCGCATCCTGGCCAAAGGGTCCCTGGCATACAATTTTTGGGTAATGGTGAGGGCAAAAAGAGGGAGGGCAACCCCCAGTCTGGCCCTGCTCCCATGGCTAGGGCACAAATATGGATTTGGAGGGTAGGCCAATACAAAGAATTGGATATTTTAGTATCAGAGATGACAAGATCTCCTGCCTGATTAAATATGTGCCATGTATAATTAAAAAGCTGATAGGGCGCGGACGTGTCCACCAAGACAAACAAAAAGGGGAGCAAATTCCAAGTGGCAGGATCAGGAGTGATGAGCTCCTTTTTTCATTAGACCTGAAAAATAAAAAGGAAGTTCTCAGGGCATTTTTTCCCTGGAAGTATCATTAAATAATTTAATAAGGTGCTCTGGTAGCCATCGGGCACCCTGTGCCTGATTATCATATACACAGGCATGTCCTTTGCCCCATATTAGGATGGGATCTGGACCATTCCATTTATTTGTCAGCGGATCTTTCCACATGACCTGTGCATAATTATCTTTTGTGGAGGGATGCCAAAATCTGTCTGCCACAGATTTTCCCCCATCATCCAGAGTCAGAAAATTTAAGACAAATAAAGCATGGTTTAGCAATATCTTATGATTGCCTTTTAAAGGATATAGGATGCCTCCTGAATGTTGTAATTTTAATAACATATTTTTTAGGGTCTGGTGTGCTCTCTCAACGAACCATAGTCTTATTAATTTCTCTAAGATCCTGGAGCAACCTCCATTTACCTCTCTTTTTCTGTATTACAAAAATAGTCGTATTCCAATGGGAGGTAGAGGGTTCAATATGGCCCGCATCCAGCTGTTCCTGCACCAACTGCATGGCTGCGGAAAGTTTATGACGTGGGAGGGACCACTGGTCAACCCAGACAGGGGAATCAGACTTCCAGGTGATCTTATCTGCCTGGCGTGCAGGAGGAGCAATGGCCCTTAGGAAAAATTCGAATTATAGCCGAGATCAGAG
>JADRCD010198904.1:3685-14580 GCA_019843815.1 Montemys delectorum | reverse complement strand
TTCTTTCTTTCTTTCTTTCTTTCTTTCTTTCTTTCTTTCTTTCTTTTTTTTTTTCCAAGACAGGGTTTCTCTGTATAGTTCTGGTTGTCCTGGAACTCACTCTGTAGACCAGGCTGGCCTGGAACTCAGATCTGCCTGCCTCTGCCTCCCAAGTGCTGGGATTAAAGGCATGTGCCACCACCGCCTGGCTTCTTTTTTTTTTTTTTTTTTTTAATATTTATTTATTTTATATATGTGAGTACACTATTACAGTCTTCAGACACATCAGAAGAGGGCACCAGATCCCATTACAGATGGTTGTAAGCCACCATGTGGTTGCTGGGAATTGAACACAGGACCTCTGGAAGAGCAGTCAGTGCTCTTACCCGCTGAGCCACCTCTCCAGCCCTTCTCCCTGTTTCTTGCTTGTGTCTCTTCTGTGTGTGTGTGGGGGGGGGGGTGAGTGGGGGAAGGTTGATTGAAGGTGGGAGAGTTGCGGAGGTGGGGGTGGGTGGGAGTGCAGTATGTCAGCCAGCCTGGTCACTGATACAGTATCCTTTACTCAGAAACCCTCAGGGATTGTTAAATCTAGATTTTGTTACATTGGGAGAATCCTCAATTATTATTGACTCACAAGCCTTCCTTGAGACGAAAATCAGCTCCATCCTGTGAGACATTTCAAGGACTTTGGGAGCTGACAGTGAGATAAAGCAAAGGGGATGGTTAGAGAAGTCTTTTTTAGCTCTTAAACAAATCATTATTTAACAATGTCGCAGAGCCATCATGTACATGTGAGGGGCAGGCACCCTCGTGTACCTTGTGTGCAGTTCAGGTCTCAAAGCAACTCCCTGAGGAAGAGAAAACTGAGGTTCAAAGAGTAAAATGAGGTGTGGGGGTGTTATAAGTTAGCCCCAGGGTCAGGGCTCAGAGCAGGTCCTGGCATTATTGAGCCCCCCTGAGGATTAGAAAGATGCTCAGAAAATGTCCATAATCCCAGTGTGACAAGAGATGGTGACATGAGGGTCTAGAGGGATAGCCCAGCAGTGGGAAGTTACACTGGAGGACTGGAGTTCAGGGCCCGCACCCAGCAGCTTACAGCAGCCTGTAATTTTGGAAAGCCCTGAGCTCTAAGCTCCCACCAGACCAACAATGCTCTATAAACTCCCGGAAGACCAGTTCTCACTGTGACTAACAGCATACCTCCTCCTCCAGACGTCCCTACCCCAATGTGGGGACTTGCATTAATTGAGCTACAGGGTCTGCAGTCTGGGGCTCGCCTAGAGAGAGCTGATCCTTTCGTGGGGCTCTTGGATTGTTAGTCCACTAGGAGAACTTTGCTTATTCAGAGCCTTGGGTCTCCCTGAGTAGCTCTTGATTTACAGTGACCTGTGGTGAGGACCTTGGGTCACATGGAGTTGGCTTGACCTCCAGAGGTCTGGAGGTGGTGGTGGGCCATGCTCTGAATACCACATCTTGGATGAGCTCCCTGCTGGCTTCCTTTTGTGTATGTTTCATCAAATATGTGATGGGTACTGGGTCATAGTCCTGGCTGTTCTCAGAGGGGACAGTGGTGGTGCCTTGATTGCCATCTGGAGACAGCCTCAGGGCCTCTTCCTTTGACTGTTGATCCAACAGGAACATCTGGCTCTGAGGGTGTCGGGCATGCGATGCACACACACATAGGCAGGCAAGCATTCATACCCATAACAACAACAACAACAACAACAAACCAACCAACCCAAGGGTGGCAGCTAGGTACATGGACACTTATCACCCTAGCATGTGGGAGGCCAAAGCAGAGGGATCCTAAGCTCAGAGTTGGCTCAGGGGACCCATGAGATACTATGTCAAACCAGAATAAAACAAACAAGCTTAGGGGGCTTTCGGGGACTCTTGAATGTTGCTTATGGCAGAGGGAGTGTGGGGTGTAATCAAGGCTGCAGACCTTAGAGTAGGAGGGCCTTGTAGGTGAGTCATCTCATCACACGGGCCAGTCCTAAAAGTGGAGGACTTTGGGGCTGGAGAGATGGCTCAGTGGTTAGGAGCAATTGCTGCTCTTGCAGAGGTCCCAGGTTCAGTTCCCAGTACCCACATGGCAGCTCCAGGGAATCCAGTGTCCCCTTTTGGCCTCTGCAGGTTCTGCATGCACACAGTGCATACACACTCACACACACACACACACACACACATACTGGTAAATATCCAATAATCTTCTAAGTAGAGAATGTTTCCGGAGTGGGATCCGAAGAGGGAAGCAGGGATTTTGCTCTGTGACAGGGGCTCCACTTGTTACTGCCACAGGCAGCCCAGGATTGGTCTGTGAGGAGCTAGGGGAGCACTCAGGGGTGGGCTCCCTAGGTCACAGCCAGTGCAAAGAGAGACCTCAGTTCTCTGACTTCAAAAACTGAATGTGGTGATAACCGGATGACATCGGAAATGGGTTGTTTCCAGCACTTATCAATGAGAGCCCAGCCTGGCTGACACTTTGCTTTTGACCTTGTAAAATAACAGGGACCAGAGAAATGCAACAACCTGGACTTCTGACCTGTGACAGACACACCAGTGTCGGCTTGAGTTACAAGTAACTTGTCACAGGACCTGAGGGGACCAACCCAACCGCAGGCTCTCTCTATCTTGTGTCTCAGTCAAAAAAGGACTGAGTGTCAAAGAGGTTCTATGCACACCTCTGTGTGTGTGTGTGTGTATGTTTGTGTGTGTGTATGTGTGTGTTGTATGTCTGTTTTGGTGTGCATGTATGCATATGCACAAGTGGATGCATATATGTGGGTATATATATGTATATGGAGGTCAGAGGTTAAAGGTCAGAGAGTGGAGGTCAGAGGTTGTCTTAGTTTTTTTTTTTAAAAGATTTATTTATTTTATGTATATGAATACACTGTTGCTGTCTTCAGACACACCAGAAGAGGGCATCGGATCCCATTACAGAGGGTTGTGAGCCACCATGTGGTTGCTGGGAATTGAACTCAGGACCTCTGGAAGAGCAGTCAGTGCTCTTAACCACTGAACCACCACTCCAGCCCAGAGGTTGTCTTAGGGTTTATTTCTTTTTCTTTTTCTTTTTTTCTTTTCTTTTCTTTCTTTCTTTTTTTTTTTTTTTTTTTTTTTTTTTTGAGACAGGGTTTCTCTGTGTAGCCCTGGCTGTCTTGGAACTCACTCTGTAGACCAGGCTAGCCTCAAACTCAGAGATCTACTGGCCTCTGCCTCCCAAGTGCTGGGATATAAGATATGCACAACTGTGCCTGGCTAGTTAGGGCTCCTATTGCTGCACTAAAACACCAGGACCAAAAAGCAAGTTGGGGAGGAAATGGTTGATTTGTCTTACACTTCCACAGCACTGTTCATCATGAAATGAAGTCCGGACAGGAACTCAAACAGGGCAGGAACCTGGAAACAGGAGCCGCGCGCGGAGGGTTGCTGCTTCCTGGCTTGCTCCCCATGGCTTGCTCAGCCTGCTCTCTTATAGAACCCGGGACCACCAGCCCTGGGATGGCTCCACCCACAATGCACTAGGCCCTCCTCCATCAATTAGTCACTAAGGATATACCCTACATCTGCATCAACTGAGAAAATGGTGGGGTTTTCTCAACCGAGGCTCCGTCCTGTTAGAGAATTCTAGCTTGTGTCAAGTTGGCACAGCACAAAGGTCGGTGCTTTGTTGTTGTTGTTGTTGTTTTGTTTTGTTTTTTTTTCGAGACAGGGTTTCTCTGTAGCCCTGGCTGTCCTGGAACTCACTCTGTAGACCAGGCTGGCCTCGAACTCAGAGATCCACCTGTCTCTGCCTCCCAAGTGCTGGGATTAAAGGCGTGCGCCACCACCGCCCGGCCCAAACCTCTCTCTTTTAAACAAGCAAGCAAATTGTGGGAACTCTGGTTTGCTGAGATCCACTCCAGGTTTCTGACTCAGTGACCCTGGCATCCAGGGATATGTATTTCTGTTGCTGTCTTGGGGAATACTCTTGATGTTGGTAAGGGCGCGGGACTTTGAGTTGAACCGACAGGACCATCCTGTGAGGCCCGTGATTGGGTCATGGGTAGTCAGGTGACTCCATTCTCACCAATGAGTGCAGAGGAGAGTGTAGGACCGTGGTTCCTGATGCCTTCCCCCTCCTTTGATGCTTCTGAGTCTGTGTGTGCTGCCCAGAGCGACCTCAGCCAGACAGCACTGTAAGGAGAGAGTTGGTGCGGCCACAGCCAAGCATCCCAGGAGGCAGAGAAGGCAGGAGGCAGGAGGTATTGGGGACCCGCAGACAGTAGCGAGCTTGTTGCTCTTCCTCCTCTGTTCCTTGTTTGTGAAAGCCCAACGGATTCAGAGGTTCAGACACTGTAGTGAAAGGCACTTAAGCAGACATGCCGGTAAGCAAGTGCCAAACCAAGCGGTTGGGGCTTGGAAGGTGTTACATGAAGTTCGGGGCTCGTTTGCTGGGTGGTCACCCTAACAAATAGGGGTTCTCTCTCTCTCTGTGCGTGTATGTGTGCGTGTATGTGTGCGTGTGTGTGTGCGTGCGTGCCTGTGTATGAAAAAGCAAAATCTGACCTTTGCCTTTGGATCCAAGCTTCAAGGTCAATGGTGACCCTTTGACCTGGGACCCTGGACAACTCATGTTAGCAGGAAGCAAGCCCTGGGCCATGACACACCTGGAGGTACAGGGATGAGGCCGTGGGCATTTAAGACTTTTCTTCCTGTTAGTGGTGACCCTGAGTTTTTGGGTGATTTGAAGGGAGCAGTAGGAAAAGAGGGGGAACCCTTCACCACTTTTAAGGGCCCATGGAATGGGGGTAAAGGAGATGGGGAAATGACTTCCAAGTCCTTGAGAACAAAAGAGATTTCCTCTCTTGCCTGTGGTTTAAGAAGACAAATATACCTCCCTCATTGGATTAAGATCACAGGGGCCATGGATGGTGCCCACTCTCGCCTTTCATCCCTGGTGGTAGGATCTCCAAAGAGCTTGGCTGTGCTCCAAACCTCGCCCAGGCTGTCTGGACTCTTTGTTCCTCTTGGACATTATCTAAAAATAAAAATAAGGTCCAAAGCCCTCAGCAAAAGCCATTCCGACTCACATGGTGACTAGAGTCATTTCCCAGACAAATATAGGTCCAGGCACAAAGCAAGCAGGGAGGGAGGGCTGGAGGGGGCGGCAGGTGGGGACCAAAAGCATCCAGCTAAAGAATGGCAGAGCTGGGGGTGCCTGCTGGGGTCTCAGAATGAGCAGGGAAGCAGGAAATTAGAGCAAAAGGGATAATTTGTATAAAAGCCTGGCTCAAGAGGCTTTCATGGAAGGGAAACTCATGAAACATAAAATTAAATATCTTTTTGAAGGGTTCATTTTGTTCTGTTTTCCTGACACAGTTCTCAGGCTAGCCTCAGACTTCCATTTTCCTGACTCAGCTTCCCAAACTCTGAGATCACAAGCCTGTGCTGCTGTCTCAGCTGAATTAACCGTCTCGAAGCCAGCATCCAGCAGGCTCAGCTCAGCCTTGATCTTGCCTAACTTTCCCTTCCACAAGTGGCTATCCCCCTGCTTCAGACCCCACCAGTCTGATCTGTCTCTGTTAATTTGCTGTTCTAGATGCTTCCTTCCTACACATGGAAACACATGTGTGGCCTGGATTGCCCACTTTTTGGCCAACCTATGCAGATCTTGTTTGCTGGACCTGGAGTCTGAGGACCTGAAGGGTAGTCTGACACTGCAGGCGATCTTACTTTAGTTTCACTGTACTTTTATACAGGAATGAAACAAAGAAAGCTATGATCCAAGAAAGGTTGTCTGAGTTTAGAAAAATGTGATCAGAAAAACATGTAAATGAATGCCAGTAAGCACAAGCTAAATATCCACAGAGCTGCCCTTTCCCAGGACTTTCTCAGGACAGAGCACTGTAGACACAATTGTCCAGCAGATACTGTAGATCATATCTGAGAAAGCATGAAAGCAAGGCCGGAGGCCGTGTGCAGACTCTGGGTCCTCGGACCAGACTGGGTTCAATAGCTATGACTGGATGTCCAACAAGAATAAACATGTCTTACAGATCGAGTGTAAAAGTTTATCACAGGAGACATGACATCAAGTCTGAGAACAATCCAGGAAACAAAGTGAGCCTGAGGTGAAGGGCCTCTGCCTCTCACAGTTCCCCTGGCATTGCTCGCCATGGGTCATTCTTTTGACTGTGTTCCAACACTGGATAATGTTTTCAAGGTCCATCTTTGTTGTAATTCCTCTCAGAGCTCAGAGAAAAAAAGTTATTTTTGTTGTTGTCTTGTTTTGGTTTTTGTTTTTTTCCAGACAGGGTTTCTCTGTGTAGCCCTGGCTGTCCTGGAACTCACTCTGTAGACCAGGCTGGCCTCAAACTCAGAAATCCGCCTGCCCCTGCCTTCCAAGTGCTGGGATTAAAGGCATGCGCCACCACTGCCTGGCTTTTGTTTTTGTTTTTGTTTTTGTTTTGTTTTGTTTTTTCAGTTGTCTTTGGTTTTTTTAAGCTAGGGTTTGGTGTAGCCCAGGTTGGCCTCTAATGCTATGTGAACTCTGACCTTCTTGCCTCCAGCTCCTAAGTGCTGGGCCCCTCTACCACACCAGGTCTGTGTGGGGCTGGGCATTGAACCCAGTGCTCCATGCATACTAGGTAGGTACCCATAAACGGAGCCACACCCCCTTCTCATGCATTCTTCCTCATGACTGGAAGAGAGCCTTTCTGTGGGTGGCGCACACTGCATGGCTCCATTCACCCTTTGCTCACTGGGAAGATGTTGTTGTGCATATCCCTGTCTACGTCCTTGCTGTGTGTGTTACATGTGTGTGAGTGTAGTGTGTACTCATTCAATATGTGTGAATGTGTGGGCATCTAGGGGTACATGCATACATGTGTGTGCATGTAGAGGCCAGGGGCTGACATATGTCCCCTCATCTGCTTTTTGAGACAGGCTGCTCGCTGACCCGAAGCTCACTGATTCTGCTTGCCTCTGCCTCCTCAGCCCCAGGATAACACGGTCACACTGCTGAGCTTAGATTACAAACATCATTGAGCAAGCATCAGGCCTACCAAGCCCTGTATTCACTGAGCCTTGTTCCCAGCCCCTCATGTTCGTTTCTGTTTCAGTTCTTCCCAATTGACTCCCAGAAAGGTTGTGTTCTCACTGGGCAAGTTTTGGCGTAGGAACACTCAGGTCCCACACAAGCATGTGGACACACACTTCTGAGGTAGCAAAGATAGGGTCTTGGGAAAACACTGCAAGTCTTATGCCCCTCATTAATATACAGTGAGCAAAGGGCTGCATGAAAATAAGTCCTGAAGTTCCCATTACACAGAGTGACTTAAAAGCAGATGACCTGGGCTGGAGAGATGGCTCAGCGGTTAAGAGCACTGACTGTTCTTCCAGAGGTCCTGAGTTCAATTCCAGCAACCACATGGTGGCTCACAACCCTCTGTGATGGGATCCGAAGCTCTTCTGGTGTGTCTGAAGACAGCTACAGTGTACTCATATACATAAAATAAATAAACATTTTTTAAAAAAGCAACCAAAAAAAAACAGAAAAAAGAAAGAAAAGAAAAAAAGAAGGAAGAAAGGAAGGAAGGAAGGAAGGAAGGAAGGAAGAAGAATACAATCAGAAGGTAGAACACTATGGTGCCTTTAAGCCTACCTATCTTTGAGGGTGGTGGAAAGCTGGGTCAGCAGTTAAGAGGACTTTCAGAGGACTCAGGTGTGGTTCCCAGCATCCATTTTGGATGCTCATACATCCTATAACTCCAGTTCCAGGGAATCCACTGCCTCTGGCCTCTTTGGGCACCTGCTTTCCCATGCACATAGACAGACACATACACATAAAAATTACGAAGTATCTTTGAAGCCATGTGACCTGGGTGAGGCTGTAGGAAGCAGAAGAGGCAGGCCACATCCACACCCTGTGCAGCAGTGTCTGGAGTGCGAATTGTCTGTGCCTGCAGGGGAAAGCCAGGAGCACGTGAGCCCTAGAGCCAAGGGACGTGAGCGTCCCTTCTTTGCAATTCCAGATCTTGCACATTTTCTACAGTGAACTGTTGAGACAGTGAGTGAACTGTCCCACCGACTCAGAGCAGGGCCATCGGCAAAACCAGGACCCAGCCAGGTGCACACTCTGCTCAGAGAGGCTAGCTACATTGGAGCACTTTAAACCAACAAACAAAAGCAGGCTTGGGAAATGGCCTGGTGATGAAAGTATTTGTCATGCAAGTATGAGGACCAGGGTTGCAGTTCAGAATTTGGGTTTTGTATCCTCAGATCATGCATAAATACTAGGTCAGTGTGGTGACCTCTAATTCCAACCTCAGAAGGTGACAAGTCCCCAGAGCAAGCTGGCTAACAGGACTAGCCACATCAGCCAGCTCTGGGTTTGATTGGGAGATCCTGCCTCAATGAATAAGGTGGCTATGGATGGTGGATGAATCCTAACACTGACCTCCAGCCTCCACATACACATGAACCATGTATGTGTGCATAGTGTATGTCCACATACATAAAACACACACACACACACACATGCACACTCTCTCACACACCTATATACACATATACACGCACACACTCACACACCTTTACACACATATGCCTGCACACACACATTTACACCTTTACACACATGCATGCACACACACACACACACCTTTTCACACATGCTTTCACTCTCTGACACACACACACTTTTATGCACACACATGCATGCACACATATGGAAAAAGCCCTGAGATTCTCCTGCCCGTAGCAGGCCGTGTGGGTTGGATCTTGGGCGTGGGCTGGACTATACTCCCCGCCCTGGACCAAATCCTGGGTTGGGCACAATCCTTCCAGTTTTCACATCCCGCAGTGAGGTGTCCCTGAGGGCTGCCAGTGTGGAAAGCACTGCTGCTGTCCAAGGGAACCTACATTCGGGCTTCATCCCTTAGTCCTAGGACCTAGGACTCTGGAGGAAGGGGAGGGCTAGCCTGGGGGAGGAGAGGGAGAACTTGTGTGGAAGCTTCCCATCCTCTCACCCTCACACTTCAGGTGTCCCTGGTACCATGGCTCTTGGACACAAGGGGGCGCTCCGAACACTTCTGGGTGCTGCTACGTGTGGAGAAGAAAGGAGAGAGAACATCTCCTTGTGGAGAGAGCCACAGCCACCCACTCTGGTGAGGAAGGAAGGCTCTGGAATCATTTCACTTTGCCTGGACAGGCTCGGAGGACAGTAGCCTGGCCAGCTCTGCAGAGGATGCTCGCTGGCCTAGGGATGATACAAGCTCTGATATAAGCTCTGTGAGGCAAGAGCTGAGCCTGGGGTACCCCAGCCAGCTCCCCAGCCCTGCTGCCGTCAGCAGGGGGCAGTGGGGAGGGCAACTGCTTCTGGGATTGGTGATCTGGGCTCTGTAGGCACCCTAATTCTCAAGGCTAGAGAACATGAACTTGCATGTATGTGTGCATGCGTGTGTGACTGTGTGTGAGCAGGCATGTATGCTTCATAATTCCTCTATAACTACAGGGAACTGTTCCTGCTCTAGGTTTTCTGAGGTGACACTTGGGCTCAGCCCTTCTGTCTAGAGCTATAAACACATGGACACATATGTGTACGGGCACAGATACACCCAGAGACTCAGACACACCTAGTTCAGATACACCTAGGCATGTATGCACAGAGACGCAAATGCACACATAACACCTTTTACTAAGTAACTGCAATGTGATCGGTTACCACAGAACTAACCATAAACTTCCATAGCTCCCAAGCCAAGCGTCACCACCCATGGTCACCTCCACTGAGTCAGGACCTGAGCAGACACGGAGACCCTGTGCCTCAGTTGCTCTTTTTTTTTTTTTTTTTTTTTTTAAGATTTATTTATTTAGTTTTATGTATATGAGTACACTGTAGCTGTACAGATGGTTGTGAGCCACCATGTGGTTGCTGGGATTTGAACTCAGGACCGTTGGAAGAGCAGTCAGTGCTCTTACCCGCTGAGCCATCTCTCCAGCCCACCTCAGGTGCTCCTTAGTAGTGCCAGGCTTTTCTGGCAGAAGAGAGAGACATAGCCTGGGCTAAGGTGAGACGAACGGCTGGGGACTCGGCACAGTTGGGGACCATTCAGACTGCTGCTCAGGGTGGTGGCAGATGGGACAGTTGATGTTCATCACTGAGGTGACCAGCTTTCAAGCCCTAATCCTGCCCCATACACATAGAGTGCCTGAGCCTGGCGCTGCTCAGTGACCGCCTGATCTTGGAAGAAAGCCTGGGAGGTCTCTCTTTCCACCTCAATGCCATAGATTGCCCCAGAAGCTGCTATGTGTCCTGGTTCCCTGGCGAACCACTGGCCTGGCTCCTTGGGAGGTTTCCAGCTCTGTTCCTTTTATTCCTTCAGAACCTGGCTCTCTATCCCTGGATATGTCTCCTGTGTCATTTCTTCTGGGCTTTCTCTGTGCAGCACATGTGTACACACAGCTCTGTTCTGCATCCCCAAAGCCCATGAGCTGGGACCACCAAGAGATGATCAGGTCCTTAGCTATGTGGCCAGATGCGATCCTCATGAAAAAGTGAGGTCAGGTTTGTAGATGAGTTCAGCACGTGCTGTGCATCCTGGTAGCTCTCCGTCCCTCCCTGAACTACAGCCCGTCCTCCACGGGGTGATTTCTCAACTAGATTCAGGCTCCTCTCTGACTCCCCCCCCCCGCCCCACAAGCTCTGCAGACTGGCTTGCATCCCTGGACGGCCAGTCCCCAAGCAGCTCTTGTGCAGCCAAGACCACACAACAGCAAGAGCAGAGCTGGGTAGGGTTCTACCTGAGGCTTCAGCAAGCCTGGTCCTTGCCATACTGTGCTCAATATGGACCACATTCATGCAGGATAGTGGTGGGAGTGTGTGGTGTGTATGTGTGTGTGTGTGTGTGTGTGTGTGTGTGTGTGTG
>JADRCD010198903.1:39887-50862 GCA_019843815.1 Montemys delectorum | reverse complement strand
TTTTTTTTTGAATCAAATCCATCAAGAAGCAAAGTGAAAAAATACCAAACTTAAGTATTATCCATTTCACAGTAATTTCTTCACTCTTAACTTTGAATATTTGCATTTTGATAGATTCATTTCACCAAGATTTATAAGGCTATAAAGAAGTGCATGACATTTTATTTGTCAAAATAATATCTCAGGGGAGCAGGGGAGGGGAGAAAAAAAATCTCAGTTAATTTACATCTATCATTTATTCATTTAGATCCTGTATTTGTGTTGGAAATTGTGTGCTTTACATTATTATTTTCCATGGGCATTGTCTTTGCAATAGAATTGTTTATTGCATGTTTATATTAATAATCTGAGTGAAGTATGCCCTAAGGAGGGAAACACCAAATTCTGCAGCCTCCGGTCTAATCTCTGTGTTTTGTGTTGGAATCATCTGCACTCTGAGTGGTTTGGTAGTCTCATCCTTCCTGGTCTGTTGTATATAACACTCATAACCCCTCTCCTGGGCAGGCTCCTCTCCATTCCCACAGCTTCTCTCTAGGGTCTTACAGTCCTAGTTGGGGACATAAACTCAGTTCAACGCTGTCAACCTCAGAAACTTAGGAGTTTCCCTAATCTTTTAGGGACTTCGATCAAGTCAGACTAAACTAAAATTTATGGCATTGATAAAAGGAAAGAACTTCAGGCCTCAAGCTATAGTTGAAGATTTTATTAAAGGTAATTTAATGTAGAGTTTAAGCATGAAGGTAAGTAGAAGGGGGAGGTGGTTCAAGGAAGGCAAGAAGACACATCCAAGGGCATGGACATGGGCTTTGGGGTGGGGATGGTGCCGAGGCAGGAAGTAATACATATCTGAATGTGGGGCTGGGCTTTTTAAGGAAGGGTCACAAAGACTCACAACTCAATTGTAGGTATGGCTCCTCAAGGGAGTATTTCAGAGAGAAAGACATACCAAAGTGTTGGTAGGGTTCATCATGAGAAAGTCACAGAAAGTAAAGTATATCCAAATGTAGGGGCTGACTTCTCAAGGGGAAGTTGGAATTAATTACCTTGGCATTTGGCCTTATATTCAATTTTGACAGGTCTCGAGTTATGTGTCCAAATGTTCTGAGGAACATTTGTTCTCCTTTTCTCTCTGTTGAGTGAGACAACAAGATGGCTCGAAATGTCTTAGATGGTATCTTAGTTTGCCTCCTACTGCTGTCCTGAGGGGTGAATGCAATGTGGGGAACAAAGGGTTTATTTCATTTTATGTCACTGAGAGAAGTCAAGGCAGGAACTCAAGCAGGGCAGAAATCTGGACATAGGAACTGAAGCAGAAAAAATAGAAGAATGGTGCTTACTGGTTTGCTTTACCTACTTTCTTATAGCACCCAGGATTACCTGCCCAAGGAGGTCACTGCCCACAGTGGGTTGGGCCTCCTACACCAATCATTAATCAAGAAAATACCTGTCGATGGGCAGTGGTGGCCCACACCTTTAAGCCTAGCACTTGGGAGGCAGAGGCAGGCGGATTTCTGAGTTGGAGGCCAGCCTGGTCTACAGAGTGAGCTCCAGGACAGCCAGGGCTACACAGAGAAACCCTGTCTCAAAAAACTTAAAAAAAAAGAAAAAAAGAAAAAAGAAAGAAAGAAAATACCTGTCAAACTGGCCAGTATGAATCAGGAGGCATATCCTCAACTGAAGCTCCTGCTCCATAGGTAACTGTGTCTTTTATCATATTGACAAATCTAGAGACAGAGGTAGAATTTTAATCTGGTGGGGTGAAGCAAGAAGCTACTAAAGATATTCAAAGGGTTTATTACATGTCCTTCCCGTGTAAATAGACTTTGCAGTGACATTTCAAGTAAAGCATAGATTTATTGGTTAGAAAGGTGAAAGCTTACACAATTGCTAATCATGATGGATCAATTCTCATTTTGCTGGTGGTGAGAGTCTCCAACCAGATCCCAAGATGAGAGGTTTCATTCCTCCTTACAGACCCATGTTTCTGTCTCTTTGACTTACTGGCATGTACAACATCCAAGGGCCTCCACGGCAACTCTGGCTTCACATTCATGGGTTTTTGTAGTAGCCTCTCCTTGCAATTTTATGAGTGACTTATGCAGTAAAAGAGGCATTTCTATTTGTAATCCCTTAGGTAGTATATTAGCTATCAGTTATACTAGGTTTACATCCTAGTTGGGATGTATAATCAAAGTTGGCAGTGCCCCTTTTGGGCGTTGCTTGCCTTATTGTTCTACACTGCATGTTTGTGGGATTGCCTGCTAGCTAAGATGTAGTAGGTGAAGGGGGTTCCTTGGAGCCTTTTCATGCTTATCTCATCAGTTTTGTTCACATTATATCAGATACTGAGAAGGCCCAGGTAAGCAAGGCTCGTCTGTGGTGGCATTGGGGGCAGAATTTCTGTCAGTTTCTAAGGACTGTGTAGGGTCCAGGCCACAATAGCAATACACGGCAGGCCAGTGGCAATGACAAAGTGTTCCTGTCATATATAGTTTGAGGGACAGGTAGAGACTACACCTCACTGCTGGACCCCTGTTGAGATCCTATCATTTTGTAAGGGCTATGGGAGATTGTGTGTCTTCATAGCCAAGCTTCTCAGGAAAGACAACCCAGTCGATCTGGTCCTTTGGATATTGATTGGGGTGAGAGCAGGGGAGGCACCTAGTTACTTCTTGGAGACTTGAGAGGCTAATGTGCTCCTTATGAGTGGTCTAAATGCTGCTCAAGGCCACTATAGAGTCTGTGGGCAGTTTGGCAGACTTTGGAGATGAATACATACTTCTAACAAATATCAAGATCCAGCACTCAAAGCAGGCAAGTGGGCACTGCAGGAATGTGGGTGTCTTTTACCTCCTTTTTCAGATGAATAGCTGTGGCAACTAAATCTTGTCACTTCTAAAAACTACAGTATCTTTCTAAGGGTATAATTGAAACTCTCCTCATTTTGATATATTATAATGCCATTTTAATCTTTCAAAAAAAGCTTTTTCCCCTGGCATTAGTAATTCCATACAATATTTGTAGCCCTCTATTTTTTTTATACAATACTTCTATAGTCTGCCTTTACCAATTCAAGTTTTAGCTCAGGAATGAATTTTGCAAATACACAGAGCTTGGTCATAGAGATAAACACACTGTTATTTGGATTATATATCAAGATTTATCACCCAAGCTAGAGTAGAGACTATACTAGGAAGCTGACCTTTATCATAAATATTTTAGCTTCTTGGTATATATTGAAAACATATTCCTCCCAGGTGGTTACTGCTCTTACTATATTTCTTTATGCTTTCTTCTAGCAGTTGAATCATTGAAGAACTTTATATGAATTTTGATACAATTTTTCTGGCAGTTATAACATGTTAGATTGGTTCTAAATAACTGATTGTATATTGTATTGATAAATTGCCACAGGTTTTTTGTGTTAAGAAGCTGGCTTGGCTGGCTGGGCGGTGGTGGTACACACCTTTAATCCCAGTGCTTGGGAGGCAGAGGCAGGTGGATTTCTGAGTTGAGGCCAGCCTGGGCTACAGAGTGAGTTCCAGGACAGCCAGGGCTACTAGAAAAACCAAATAAATAAATAAATAAATAAATAAATAAATAAAGCAAGCTGGCTTGGCAAATGCTGTTGCTCTCATCCTTCCCCATTTCAGATACAAGCATGTTGTCTCAGAGTGTCCTCCAAGACCCTCTGCCAGGGAACAGACTAGCTTCTGGCTCCTCAGTAGGGAAATTGAAGAACTTAATAATAGCCCAAGATTAAAAACGATGTGTCAGCCCGGCAGTGGCGGTGCACGCCTTTAATCCCAGTGCTTGGGAAGCGGGAAGCAGGGGCAGGCGGGTTTCTGAGTTACACAGAGAAACCCTATCTCGGAAAAACAATAAATAAATAAATAAAAAATAAAAAAATAAAAACACTGTGTCATTGAGAATAACAAGAATGTAAACAATTTCCAAGAAGTTATAATTTTTCTCAATATATATTGCTTTATTTCATATTTCTGTTTTACTAGTCAAGGGAGAGTTAGAATTATAATAAATATGTTTTGTAGTACAAAGAAAAGTTTCTGTCCTGCAAGATGGTGTACAAGTCGCTGGCTTAAAAACAAATGGTTTTGTTATTTCAAAAAAAAAAAAAAACAAAAAAACAAAAAAAAACTACACAAGAAGATTCAGTACATAGTTTGCCCCCCAAAGCCAAAACTGTCAAGCCAACTATCTTAAAAAAAAAAAAAAAAAAAAAAAAAAAAAGAAAAGAAAAGAGGGATTTCTGAACTGGCTATCTTGTGTCCTACCTCTGCCTGTTCCAGTAGCCTAGAGCTTACTCTTGCCACAGTGGCATAAACCATATCATCCTGAGAATAAAAAAGGGGACAGGAAAACAGTGTGTCCAGCAAGTCACAAAGACAACATCTTTACCCAGCATCTTGTAACCTTAAGCAAGCAGTCTGGGCCAGGTTTTTGAGCAGATCAGTTTTCTCTCTGTCTTATATTTGTGGACTCCAATTTTGTAAGCATTGCAGGAAATAAAGAGCCTCAGGCTCGATTACTAAGTGCCCTGGGCTTAATTTTCTGCTTTCTACCCACATGGATATCATCCTGAACAGTGTACTTCACTAGCTCTCCAAACAATGAACACAAGAGCTAGGTGAGGCGACACATGCCTGTGTCCCCCAGAGCTTCGGAGGTAGAGGCAGGAAGGTCAAGAGTATAAGGTCTCCTCAGCTCTACAGCTAATATGAGGCCAGCCTGGGCTACATGAGACCCTGTCTGAAAAATAAAAATAAAACCGGTTGAAATAAGGAGCATCTTTGCTGAAACAAGGCCAGAGCCTCAGTGCTGGGCTAAGCTCCAAGCAGGGGCATCGGCACTCAGAAGATGTGATTGCCAAGGAGAACAGAGAGAGCAGGTGTCCTAGAAGATGACTGATTCTCATGGACCCCAACCTCTAGCTCTGTTACCCTCAGAGTGAGACACAAGTTCAAAAACTGCGTGTTTCCACAAGAGCTCAGGAAAGTCACTGCCCTCCAGCTGCACAGAGGAATTTAGTTCAGGGCCAGAAGGCCGGGCCTTCTATTCCTCAGAAGCACTCGGATGCCTTTAGCCCCACCTGATTAACCGCACCACTCTGATCCTTCAGGACTGAGCTTGACAATCCTGCCCTTAATAATTGCTTACATTAAAAAAAGTTTCATAAAAATATTATCCAGGAAGAGTCAAGGGCATTATGCTCTTGGAGGAATGCTATACAGCTCTGTCTTTAGGGGATCCATGTTGTACCCTGTCTCAGTTGCCCCTGAGTGCAGAGCAAGCCCCCACCACACTGAACAAAAACTAGCAAAGAAAGAGAGCATCCCTTCTAGAGAGGTTTACCACACTGGCTCCCAGCATAATATTCAGTGGCAAGGCCCTGTGTTCTTGGCATCTGAGAGGGGTCTTACATGTCCAGGCTCCTTGACTGCCTCACTTGGGGAGTCTTCAGAAAGAACCTTTAGAACTTAAACATTCCAGCCCTGTGAGAGGGTAACCCTGCAAAGAAGGGATAGTTCAAAGCTTCAGGCCAGGGCTGTAAACATTGTGGGTTTTCTAAGGCCTAAGTTGGTACATGGCTTTGGCAGCTATGGTTAATCTCCAAGAGAAGGTGACAGGTGTGTTCTGGGAGCACGGGACATATCTTTCTGCATCCTAAGACAAGGTACTGCAAGTCATTGGAAGAGCAGGGAGCGCACTGGGGCGAGGCTGTGCTTTCCTCTTTGGCCAGGGATACAGGGCAGATGTTTGGGTAAATCCCCTAGCTCACTGCTTATCCCACCTGACACACTGAGCATGGGAAGGTTCAAAGGGCGTGAGGCAGTGATGGTATCTCCGTCAGGGACGGGCAGGAGCTTTCCTGCAGGGCGTCAAGAAGGTATCAAAAGCTCTCTGGACTCCCAGAGACATCCTTGCTAGATCTTGTGGCTTCCAGTGAAGACTGCGAGGCCTTGAAGAGAAGACCAGTGAGAGCAGACCGAGTTCCCAAGGTACACGAACCTGGGAGACCGCAGCAGGTGCCCTGGCCTCTCTGCATCTGCGCCTCCATGCTCTGTCCTCACCTCGGCAGCTTCTGGGACGGTCAGTAGGGATGAAACTCCCAGAGCCACCCAAGAGGACGGTCATCCTCCTTCGTGGGACTCTTGCTTTCCAGGACAACTCACCACCACGTGATTTTGAACTCATAGATGGGGCGTTTGCAGTAGTAGTGGTTGACAAGGTGCATATTACACACCCCTATACGCTGGTGGTCCTCAGTGAGGCCCTGGGCTGAGAGGTCAGTGACTAGGCAGTGCAAGAGGTTGTACATATCAGCCACCGCCTCCCAGGGTCCAAAAGACAAGTCCACTTTACAGTGGTGCTCAAAGAGCAGTCCATCACTCTCACTCCGCTCAAAGCGAAGGGAGTTAAGGAACGGACACTCATAGGGGGTGAAGGGCATCTCTTCCTTGAAGACACAGACTTTGAGCTTGGCAAAGTGGGCCTTCTGCTATACTGCGCGAAGCCGGGCAATCTCCACAAAGTAGCTCCAAATGGTCTTTGTATAGGGTATGAACCCCAGGAAGGCCTGGCGCACCTTCTCGCCCTTCAGTGGCTGCATGTTCTCCAGCTGCTCCAGGAGGGGCCCAATGGCATAGTCTTGGTCCTCCGTGTACAGCTCGCACATGCTCCCAGGGTGTCAGGTCCCCTGCACGCAGAAAGTTCAGCACATCTCCAAAGTGTGTGCCGTCTGGGTCGATGAAGTACCGACCCTCGGAGTCTGTAGAGATGTAATGCCTCCTGCAGAACGTGGCAGCCAACATGTGTCTTCATAGCACCCCAGAATAGACAGACGCGTGGTAAAGTGAGCCCCTCCAATGTTAAGGGGGACGGCCTCAGGAAACATTGCCCTCCTTCTGTTTCCCAAATTTATCTCCTGTATGTCCTTGCTCACGTTGCCTTCTTGGCCCCAAATCCTCTGTCGCTTGCTTTTGTTCATCTAGCAAATGAAATTACCCCATGTTGTAATGGAGATTGTTCAGGGCGTAATTCTGCATGAGAAATGATCCCACTTAGGTGTGTCCTTTTCCTCCTGGGGCAGCAGGGACAGCCAGTGCCCTGTTTGCATGGCCGTAGGAGTGGCGGGCTCCAGGAAGTCGCCTTTGGCTTCGGAGCTGGCCATGGCATGACCCGAGTGAAGGCTGACTGGCTCCTGCCCCGTGACTACCACCTTCCCTCTGGCTCTGGGCTGCGGGCCGGACTTCCAGTTAGGCGGGTGGGCGGGGCCTCAAGAACTAAAGCCAAGCTGTGCGTGACAAGATGGGCCGCCAGCGGGCTCTAGAAGAAGCCCAGGGCCTCTGGACAGTTAGGATGTCCTGTGCTGCCCTCCAACAGTCTAACGACCATTGCGCCTACAGTTAGTCGCTGGTCTGACTTGGCTGCCTCAGTTATAATTGTTTTTATCTCACAGTATAAACGTGCCTGTGGTGGAAAAGGGAGCTTCCGCTCATTCATGGAGAAAAAGCTCCATGGGAAACTCTGGCTCGCTGTCTTAATTTCTACAGTTGATTTCTGCTATTTCTACAGTTGATTTCTGCTGGATGCTTGTTAAGACCTTCATGTAAAGTGCTACCTTTGTCTCTGTAGCAGTTTGAATAAGAATGTTCCCCATAGGTTTATATATCTGAATGCAGTCACTAGGGAGTGGCACTGTTTGATAGGATTAGAAGGATTAGGATGTGTGGCCTTGGGGGAAGTGTGTCAGTGGGGTTGGGCTTTGAGGTTTTAAAAGCCCCTGCCAGGCTTAGCCTCTCTTCCCTGTTACCTGCTGATCAGGATGTAGAACTCTCAGAAACTCCCTTAGCACTATTCGTGCCTGTGTGCAGCCTTGCTCCTCGCTATGATAATAGTGAGCTAAGCCTCTGAAGCTGCCAGGCAGCCCCAATCAAGTGTTTCCTGTTATAAAACATTAGACTGAGCACGGGGATCCCAATGGAGAAGTTAGGGCAAGGACTGTAGGAGCTGAACCTTAGAGGAAGAACAACATCAACCAACCAGACCCTCCTCCCCCACCCCCACCCTCGCCCCCAACTAAACCACCAACCAACGAGTACACGGGGGTAACCATGGCTCCAGCTGGATATGTAGCAGACGATTGCCTTATCTGGCATCCCTGGGAGGGGAGCCCCTTGGTCCTGTGGAGGCTTGACGACCCAGGGTAAGGGAACACTAGGGCTCTGAGGCAGGAGTGGGTGGGCGGGTGGAGGAGCACCCTCATAGAGGCAGGGGGGAGGGACGAGGGGATAGGGGGCTTTTGGAGGGGAAACTGGGAAGGAGGATAACATTTGAAATGTAAATAAATAAAAAACAACCAATAAAAAAAAAGTTGGCTTGATCCTGATATCCCTTCACCACAGTAGAGCACCGACCAGCCATAGGGTTACGGGGGTCCTACCTGGATGGTGTAAACTCCTGCTTTGAGGGTGCTCTGCTCTCTACTGCTTCTGTCTGCTCCCTGCTGCTCTTTTACTTCCGCTTACTACACCTACACTCAGTCATTCAAAACTAAAAGCGCAGATGTCTTAGAACACTGATGGTTGTAGTTGTAGCTCATTAGCCCATCAGAAAGCATGAACCTAGCTTGATGTTTTTAATTTCCTTCTATAGAGTATTTTAAAAATTAGGGTTTCAGCTTTTAGGCCAATTTACCGTTTTCTTTACTATTTTCTGTAATTCACATGGGATTTTTTTTTTTTTTTTTAAATTGGTTTTTCAAAACAGGGTTTCTCTGTGTAGCCCTGGCTGTCCTGGAACTCACTGTGTAGACCAGAGTGGTGTCTGCCTCCCAAGTGCTGGGATTAAAGGCGTGCGCCCCCACTGCCTGGCCTCATGGGAAGTTTTAATAGCTGGTTTAGAGTGATTTTAGTCTAATTTTTCTCTGCTGTGTGACTGTTTTGTACATGTATTTTCATCTAAATAACTAAATGCTAGTTTTGACACTTCAGTAGTTAAGGAGTCTCCAGAATAGCTCAGTGGGTCTTGCTGCACAAGCTAGAGACCGGAACTGCATCCTCAGAACCGTTGAAGAGTGGAAGGAGAGGCTTGCCTTTGTGCGGTTGTCTTCTGACCTCCACACATTTGCTGTGGCACGAATGCTGCGCACATATGCATACGTGCATACTTTTTATTTTTTTTTAAATTAAATTAAAGTAATATTTTTAAATTAAGACAAGATATTACACTTCTAAATTTAATACAATTGTTAATTTCAAATATTTTGATATGTTTATTGACTGTGAGCCTAACTTCTTATGGTGCACTGCCTCTAGCCCTGTTTCCTTCCTTCTTAAATAAAAAGTAAATGGAGAGCAGGTGAGCATGCTGTTGCTAGATGACTCTTAAGAGCGCTAAGTAACCCAGTAGGACTTAGCAGTTCAAGGCTATCGATTTTGTTATGCTTCATCTGGAGATGCATTGTAAGAAAGCTCAGGATCTAGAGAAAACCTGCTACGAATCACAAGGCTCAGTGACTGTAGGAAATAGATGCATGCCTGTGGGCTGACATTTCTCTTAAACCTGCACATTGACGCTTTCTTTATCTTATAGTGCTTTGAACTGTATCTTACTTTGAATTTTTAAAATCTTACTTAAGCATAATTTTATTTGGTAAGTATTGATAGAGATCATCAATTGTTTCCGCTTTTCCAGTTTTTAAATTCAAATCTTACCCCTCTGAAACATAGCTTGTTTAAGTGCATTGATTTTTAAGTGTTAAGGCTTTTACTTTTTAATTTGTGTTAAATTGCGTTTAAGTGGTTCATGATAACAACGATTTTTCATGTTTAAATATCCCTATTAATATAGGGATATTTAAAGTTTGAACTTATTTTTCTAGTTTAAATACTTGTGTCTTTGCTTTGTGGACTTTTTAATGGCAATTTTAAATCTTTTTATTGTTGTTGTTAACGTTTTACAATTCTTCACGTGTTACTCTTTGATTACATAATTTTATTTTCATGAAAATATATAGTGAAGCCCCATTAATTACCTACTTAATTCTAATTTTCAATGGACGTTCAGCTTCGAATATAGTTATGTGTTGAATGACTGCAGAGTTATAAAATATCCTAGCAGAATGTGAGGTTAATCACTATAATTTGAAAGAATAAAAGTGACTTAAAGCTTAGAATTTTTTTCAGCAAACCATCCTGTGTTGTAGTAATTATTTAATCTCAATTGGGGGTTTTTATAATTCAGTTCCCAGATAAAAGACACAACCTTTATGTTTAATAGCCTTAGTCAGCACTAGAATCTATGTTCCCATAAGTAACCCCAAATTATAACTTGCTATGTTCCATCTGGGTAGTGTAACTCCAATTCGTCAGCTCTCATGGCCATGTATTCATAACTCATCTACCCTATGGTGCCTTTCCTCTCTCCATCTCTCTCTCCTTCCTTATGATCTCCTCAGACCACAAGCCCAGGAACTCAAACCCTGCCTGTCTCTCTTCTGCTCAGCTATTAACTGTAGGCATCTTTATTCACCAATCAGGGATAACCTGAGGTCAAGGTTACACAGCTTCACTTGTGTAAGTACTGATTCTCTCATGCCTAGGGGCAACCAGGCCTGGTGGGGGGTGCGCAGTATTTAATATTACAACACATAGCAAAAGACCAAACCTCAACAATCTTGTTCTTATTTTACTGTAATATATTAATCAATATTGTCCCTGCCATCCATATCTCATTTACAACTTCTACAACTTCTTCCTTTTCTTTTAATTTTTCTCCTCCTCCTCCTCCTCCTTCTCCTCCTCCTCCTTTTCTTCTTCTTCTCCTTCTCCTTCTCCTTCTCCTTCTCCTTCTCCTTCTCCTTCTTCCTCTTCCTCTTCCTCTCCTTCTCCTCCTCCTCCTCCTCCTCCTCCTCCTCCTCCTCCTCCTCCTCCTCCTCCTCCTCCTCCTTCAA